>JAJLTN010000524.1:10155-125658 GCA_030568215.1 Lipomyces kockii | reverse complement strand
AGTAGTAGTAGTAGTAGTAGTAGTAGTAGTAGTAGTAGTAGTAGTAGTAGTAGTAGTAGTAGTAGTAGTAGTAGTAGTAGTAGTAGTAGTGATGCTATATATATAATATAGTTCAAGTTGTTCTGATGCTGACCACCTAGGGCAACAGTTTTAATCATAGTGCCGCCACCAGCATTGAACATAAATGTATTTGGGGCAAAATTATGACGTCAGATCGCCAGGCATCTTTGCTCGGTATGTATCGAGAGCTTAAGGGTCACGACCCCGTAAGGTTGCTACGCATTCACACAATAACACATCGTGTCAAGCTGATCTCTGAAGTTTCGGATGTATTCAACACACAGCGTGGAACTATGGGATAGTAATCATCATCCTAATGCAAAGATCGAACGATGGCAAAGGAAGCAGACAGGTTAGGAAGAACGCGGACGACCAAGAAATGCTTGAGAAGTGCTGACGGAATATCTAGATATCTCCCATGTAGATCTCTACTATGTGCCCAATCACATCTGTACGCGGTTTGTTGAACAAGATTCGTGGCGGAGGTGTAAACGCACCCAGAATAGTCCAAGGCTAATTCTAGGTTTACAGCCAGTTGGCATGTTGTCTTGGCGGTGCATTCCGCAGCGTCCAGTGGAATGTACTTAACAAATCTATGCATCCGTCTTTCCATTATCGAATACCTCCGAATGGGACCCAGATGTCGAGAGAGTATTAAAAGCGTGGAGCCAGACCTGCCAGTGCCTGTAATTGCCATGCTCTACATCACTAATACAGTCAATGGTATTGGCTCTAAAAGTCCCAACTATCAATCCTTGATTCGCGTCACTCTAGCTATTCGAATGACCGTCAACCGCTATTAATTAGCTGAAAATTACAATTTATTATGCATTTTATGTATGCCACTGCATTATGCGCGATTGTCTGTCAAATGCCATCGCGAATCGGTATTATAGACTGCACAGGGTAGTTACTGCTGGTTTTTATTTTTTGCAACAACGTTTACGCTAAGCCGTCTTTGTGCAGCGTTGACTCAAATTTCGTTGATATCCCGATCTGGCGCGTCGTAAACAGCGAAGCTTCGTGGGCACAACACAGGTCCATAATAACAGCAAATGAAACCTCCCAGTCCCTTCTCGCCTTCTCCTCTTCGCTACACAGAATAATTCCCTTCCCTACATTTTTTTGGACAGTCACCAGTTACTGCCCTGCTGCGATTTTGGTATTTCGCCATTTTTGGTGCACGGGTGCCAATTTGCCTGCGTCTGACCTCGCAAACCTGGATCTGGCGCTTCAGAGTGCCCACCTATAGCTTTCGCAACTCAGAGCCACGGTAATTTTTAGATATTTGGTCATTACTACAAGCCGTAAGGGGTATGGCTATCTCTGATTCTTGTTAAGCTAATTGTGCCTGTGCGCTCCACGTAGTCCCACAATGGCCTCCACTACGGATCACGCACAACAGCCTGCCATGCAGGATTCTTCCCGTTCCAAAGCCTTCTCCCGACCATCAAAGACGTCGTCCTCCGGTAGGGTTCCCAACTCACATTACGCGTCCGCGATAACCGACTCGCTCCGAACACAACAACCAACACTTGAGACGAACACATCCGACACCGGGGACAGCTCTTCTTTGCCAAAGTCTATGCGACGGAGCGAGAGCTCATCTAGTCTCTTTTCTGTCTTCAAGTCAATGTCGATGGTTCGTCGACAGCGCCGGGACTCGTCATTATCGACGCGCAGCACGGCGACCGCTGCGACGGTTGATAGTCAGCCGTGCCGTCCCGTATTGCCCGACGATTCTCGCAATACGATGTACAAACACGCAGAGAAGAGTGGAAGCTCGATGTCTTTATTTTCGACGTCTTTATTTGTTCCTAAGATGCGAGAGTATCGGATCCGCGACCATGATCAGCAGCCAACAAAACCCAACGCTCTTGAGCGAAGACGGAAGCTTGCAGCTGGGTTCATTCGTCGAGCAGTGACTGAACAACCGCAAGCTCTTCGTTATCCTCAGAATCAAATGGAACCAATGGCATTAGAAAACTCTTATAAGAACGGTGACAGTGCATCGATAGCATCGATCACGTCTAGTACCAGTTCCCGCCTACGCAGTCTTTCTCAGAAATTTACCACAAGCAAACGCTCGTCTGGGTTTTCAACAGCGTCGTCCACAGACGTGAGTTTGACTCAGAAAGTCAAGGTGAAGGCGTCTTCGTCGCTACTGCATAGCACCAACAGATCACAGAAAACATATGGCGAGAATCCATCGGCCTCGGACGAGCTTGTACGTGCTCTGTACAGCGGCGATGACTCGTCTCAGACGAGCCAGAACAGAAATCACAGCTCGATTCAGCGTAGCTATCCTCAGTCTTCACAACAACAGAGCGTATATATGGTACCGGGTATCAACAACAGCGCGCTCTATACTCCTAATACGGCGTCTCGAAAGGTTAGCGCTGGAAGCAGTGTCTCCGCGGCTAGCAGCAGCACAACTTCGGAATTCACCGACGATGCAAGTAGTATCACAACGGTCAATAGCAGCACCAGTACGAGCCCCGCATTAGTTTCACATTCGAATAATCGCAAGGTGAGTGCCGTGAGTAACGCTTCGTCAGCTTCGCCCAACTCTATCAGGCCAGTGGGCGGCGTGTGCTGGATTGGAGAGCACGGCACTGCACTCCGGGCCGGCCGCGCTTGGGACTATTTCGGAGAGGACACAGATGAAGAGGACGACGGGGATTTCTACTCCCTTAAGGCAGCCGCATTGAGTGGCAGTATTCGATCGCGAACAAGTAACTCAGAAACCAGCAAACGCTTCTCGAACGACGGGTCAGCCTCGTTGAGAAGCAGTGGACAGGATTGGGGATTCGAAATAGAGGAAGAGAGCACGGTGAGCGTTTTGGCTATCTGAAATTACAGAGATTTGAATGTCTGCTTTTTCAGTAAGACGATCGTGATGGTTTGGTGATATAGGAGAGATCTGTATTTTAGCTCTTCAACTGCCAGGTTCCGTAAGAGCCTAATCGATATGTAAAAATATTTGTGTCATTATATACATTCTTCAATTGTGCACTAAATAGTGCAGCGGGCCGCATATTACAAGCAGGTTTATATATACATCAGAAATTTTACACATTGTAAACTTGGTCGTGGATTCGTTTTACCAGGTCTACCAACGCTTTGCGCTCTGTAACCATCGTTTTCAACTCCGCTTGACCATCACCTTTCATGTTTCTGAAGTCCAAGCTTATTATTGGCCATAGATATCCATACACAGCTGCATCCAGTACGCCTGGCTTGCCGCCATTTAAGTAAGGAGTTCCCGAAACAGCTAGTAGGTTCGCCAATGCATCAAGTGCCTCCTCCGCGTTCGCAATGATACTTCTCTGAGTAGTCTCCGTGATACGCGGCACACCAGTACTGCGTCGGAGCAGTTTCTGCGCGTCATGCGATGCCGTGTATGCTAGAATCTGGGGTAATATCGACGTGGATCTGTCCGATTGGCTATACGCGTGCGACAACCGTGGGATCAAGATCGAACTATAATTCAGAGGATAGAGATACAATGTCAGGACCCATGCGTCCCGAAGCCGGACGTCGACAAGCGATAACAGTGGGTTCTGTTGGGCAGCGTCGAATGCTGGAAAGGATGGTGCGATTGAATTAAGCCACCGATAAAACGCTTTTGATTCCGGGTAGATGGTGCGAGGTAATAAGTCTGAATCTACTTTTGGACGAGAAGGGAGGAATATGTACGGCACTGAGCCAGATTTTGGCGCCGCGTGGGGTGACGAAGGAATTGTTGTGAACTTGTCAAAGACCCCAGCGAGCTTGAGGATAGTCTAGATATTTCAATCAGTATATTAGCACAATCTATTGGTAAAACATGGGTGCATACAAGAAGTCGTATCGATTGCGGATATATCCAATCATCTGTGATCGCATGGAGGAATACCGTTCCAAGCTGAATAGCTTTGTCAACTCTATCTACCACACGGAAACTTCAATGACTTATGTAAATACCTTCTCACTTGGAGCCGGAAATATGCATGCGGATGGTAATGGCGCCTCCGCATACTTTACAAGTGGAAATTTGTCAAAAACTGTCTTAATAAGACTGGGGACCTTCATATACATGACATTTGATGAAGGTTGACTTGTACACGAAGGCGGAGATTTAGATTGATCCCGTACCGATGCCGATCCTGTCGTGTCGGATGCACTTGCTGAATCAACCATGACAGTATGCAATATCTATAGCCTAAAGTACTTCCTGATTCGTGATTGCCAATTAACTATATGCTACTTTGCTTGCTAGTCGGGTTTAGACTCGTTCGGGAACGTATGTAGACTAGTTACCCATGATTACCCTGCCTCTCATCGAAAGATCGGGGGAGGTTCTCACAAAATCTTGCCAGCTGATCGCAGCCGCAATCCTCTTCCTCGATCTCCATTTCACCACTACACACCGTCTTTCCTTTAGTAGTTAGCTGACAGTTCCACAATGGCCTCTCGTATGTTCTTGCGTGCTGCCACACGTGCTACTAAAGTTCCTCGTGTTCAGATTGGCGATATTCTGAGACAGCAAGCTATTGTCTCTAAAGTCCGGACGTTCAGTGCAGTCCCGGTTGTTGCTGCTAAGCATGCTGGCGGAAAGGTTAGCAAGAAGGAAAAACGTACGTGTTTTAGAATCTGGTGTCTGCTGCTTGCGCCTTATGTTAACTTACACAGGTGCGCCAATATCCCCTCGCGACGAGCTTGTGTCGATTTTGAGTGATGAGCTGTCTTTCGAGGACACGCAGGCGAAGGAGGAAGAGTCGACCTCAGGACTAGTAGAGATTTTGGATGGTCACGGATTTGAGGTACGTTTAAGGAGTGTAGCTTTGCTGTACTTGTGTGGATCATGAATTAACGATTCAATACGTAGCTGATTGATCTTCCTGACGTCGACAACGTCACATTGAAGAAGACCATCGAAGACGGCACCGAGTACGTATTTGCACATAGCACAAGCAGAAGTCCGAGTAGTTAATTCGGATCTAGGATTCTTGTTAAGTTCGTTCCTTCTGATGTGAATAGTTATACTGGCGAGTCTCCTTATGGTGAGGAAGACTTCTCAGAAGAGTTTGAGAACGAAAAGGATCTTGAGGAGGGGGAGGAGTTGGATGAGGAATTCAATGAGGGATACTTGCCTACCAAGATTTATATTACCAAGGTATGTAATTTTTCTGTCGTCAGTATAATCGCCCTGTGCTTACTCTGTTTCAGCCGGGTAAGGGCACTGTCGTCATTGACGCCAACTCGGAGCCAGAGAACCTTGCGATTGAGCAGGTCACGTTCTTCAAGGACAGTGCTATCGCTCTTTCTGACGATGCCTTGGCCGAACAAACTCGAAAGAATGTCTACTGGGGACCTCCATTCCAGAACCTCGACCATAGGCTCCAAGACGCTTACTATAGCTATCTGGAGTCCGTCGGGCTGGACGGTGAAATTGGCGACTTCATCTGCTCGTACTCCAAAGTCAAGGAGAGTCAGCTTTACCGAAAGTCGTTGGAGGACGTCAAGAAGTTCTTCGAGTCTTAGGCGTAAAATTGATTTAATGATGGGTTATTGCACTTGTATATTTCCACACTCTCCTTACGCGTAATGAAAAGTTTCTGTACATTTAAGTAGTAAATACAGTCATCTTCTAACTTACATATACACCCCATCTCATTTATGATACATCTCATCTTTCTGAGTTGAGTTTACAAGAGTTGACTTGGATTTGTCTTCAACTTCTGAGCCATGGCAACCCATTGCTTGTCTTTTCCCGTACCTAATGATATCTGCCTATGTATGGACATTGCCACATTTTTGGCGTTGTCTACGTGGCCGCAATGCAGTTCACGAACTATTAGGATGTTCTTTGCAGTAGCCTCAGGGCGGCTGGCAAGATAATTGAGTACGATCTTTTCTTCTTCTTCTTCAAGAGGAAGATTCGCAATTTGATATGCACTGGAGTCCGACCCGTGTGAGAGACAGAAATTGATTAGCATCCTGTAGTTCTCCGCCCGATCTTCTGGCGGCGTTGTTCTCTATACGATCAGTTAGAACCTGCCGCGTCCGGACGAAAAGGTGACATACCACAAACTCGAGAGCCGAGAATATGGAGACGCGGCTGAGCGCATCCAAGTACATGATGGTCGCCTCTCGTGTGTCCAGAGTGGGGTTTGTGACGGCCACATAGATGCGAATATACTGTGGTCCATCATCACAGTACTTTAGTAGCGTGGACAGAATTTTTTCTGTGAACTGTAATCGGACGGAAGGGTGAGTTAAGTTTCTCATTGCTCCCTGAAATAATAGGTTAGCAAGCCTATGGACAATATGTCACAACTTTCGATCGGCATACCTGAAATTGGAACCGATCTAGTGCGTAAACGCCATCTATTAATCTTTTATGTGCGTCGGGTAAGAGCACGCTATCGACGTAGTCGCTCGCTCGCTGTGATCCGTAGTCCTTCAGGATGTAGTACAAGAGACAGTGCTTTTTAAGTATATCTGCCTTCGCGGCAGCAATGTGGTCATATAGATCTTGCAGTGCTGTCGTGTCCCGAGGAGGATACAGATCCTGAGCTACACCTGCATTAGTAAGACGATAAAAAAACACATAGAATTATAGAATACCATCTGAAACGGCAGCTATGCCGGTTGCTAGTAGATCAAAGAAAAGGTAGCCATCTAGTTTATTTCGTTGCGTTGATAAGTAGTTGAGGAGTTGTCGATCGTAGGGGAACTCCGGGGATGGGAAAATATCCTCGATACCATCTTCCACTTCGTCCATTGTGAATTTCGTACGAACTGGTGTACACAATTTTTCTGGTTAGTAACGGGTATTTGCCAACCCAGCTCTAGCCTTCATATGTACGAATAGCCAAATAGGACCATCCGTTAAGTTGCGGAACCCCTGAAAACGTTCCCAGCGTTTCCACAGCCGGGTCGCTATAGCTATACGTCTCGTACAGCAAACATGACTCGACGATTCGGCTTGCGTAAGCTGGCTGCAATTAGAATCTTTGTAATACTTACGTACTATTGTTAACGAACGTCTCTACTTATATTCGAAAGGTCCGGAGTATCCGACACCCGCGAGTTATCAAGCATGATTGCAAAATTTCTACAATACAAGATACAAATGTTTGCAAAATTTACAAACAGGAACGATATATGCCAATATAAACCTATGTACACCAATAACAATAAATAACACCGTATGTATCATGCCAGCTACCGAGGCTGTTCACTACGCAGAACTTTGTCTTCGCCAGCATTCTTCAATCCCAGCTCACGGGAACTGGCCGCGCCATGCCTCATTAAAATTTCGAAACTTTCCTCTTCAGCACCTTTCGCCAGATCAATCGACTTTTCAGGAGTAAACTTTCTAAAGGCCGTTCCAATGTCGTCCCAAACTGTCGGATCAAGGTGATAGTGGTCCTCGAGTTCCTTCTTGGTCCAATTTTTCCTGCTCAAATCCAATATGTCTGCCAATTCCGCGGCTGAAAATACTGTCCGTCGTCTATGTAAATCTTCTTGCTCTATTCTCCCTCGCTCGTTCACGAATTCTCTGACCTTGAACATCTGCGCGACTGGGTTTGTCTGGAAGCCGCATTAGTATAGTATCGTCAAACAACCTGAAGAAGTCCTCGTACTTGAATATCGTTTGGCCGTGTCACATTTCCATAAATATGCACAGGTCCAAGTTTTTTCAACATGTCATTCAACCGCGAATTATAATTCCCACTCCCACTGTCTACAATCGTGTAAGCCAATATGACATGACCTTGCAAATGCACACTTCACTTACCGGAATCGAAATCCTCCAATCCCAAAGCGATATCATTCGGCTTCGGATTCTTCTCCCCCTGAAACACAGATTCAACAGGCTTAATCACATCATTTATCGACTCGGCCTCAATATTCGGCCTAGAAGGCGCAGTTGGCTTCGGCGACGGTGATCGGATATCAGATGTACGCTTTGGAATCGTGCTCTTCAACAGGTTCTCAACGCCGCCCCGAGCAGCAGCAGAGGGATACCGCCGCGTAGATTTAGATACAGTAGAGCCCATGACGATTCAATTTACTGAGATGGAAAACCGAAAGAAATGTCCAATCTGGCGTGGATTGTTACCAACTGTGGATACTGAGAGTACCCACGTGATTATTTCTCGGTAGACAGCTATGTTTTAAACGTGCAGAACAGATGACGGATACGCAAGGTATGCCCAAATATCTGGGCATAGGATGTACTAAACGAGCACCGTAGGGCGATCAGTAGTCTGAAAAATCATAAGAACTTTGGAAACATTTCATAATAGAATTTTTCTCTGACAAAATGCGCAGTAACGCAACAAAAGTACGACTTATTTGCCAGGGTAAGGGTATGTGGGAGTAAAGCCTTATTTTCGCTGCAGCATCTATGGTCACGTCGTTAGCCTCTTTAGCTTAGTTGGTAGAGCGCAGCACTTGTACGGTTAACTGTGAGATGCTGAGGTCAGCGGTTCAACTCCGCTAGGGGGCAGTACTTTTTTGATGTTTTCTCTTCCCTACCACCGAAATTTTTTAGATCTAATGGTCGCAGTGTCAATTAGAATAATATTAGAATAATACAATTAGCGGTGGGATTGCTAATAATATCCTGGTCAGAAATCATTAATATATTAGCAAGCCAGGTTTGGAAGAGCATTTGGTTGGGACTTGGTGAAGTGAACGATGACGTCATCTTTACTGCTCGACTTTACTACGATAAGCAGTGGCCCCTAATTTTGAAGTCTCAACCAGGCGCTTCACTTGAGCCCTACTTTGCGAAGAAATCCTGCTGTTCTAGTCTGCAAAGGTGATTTTCCTCCTCAAGCGGCAGGTGCATCGGGTTCACAAATCGCTGATCACTGCCGAGATTTGCCTGCGGCGCAGCGCCCCGGGTCGTCGGTCGTCCACTTATACTGCTGCGTCTGTCCGAATGCGATCGAGATTTGGAGTTGTGGCTTTGGCGGGCACTGCACCGGAAGTCGACGATATGTATGAACGAGCATCCTACGTCATTCGCCAAGCATAAACGATTCGCATATAAAAGCAGCTAAATGCCTTGCCTGCCTAAACGATTCGCATATAAAAGCAGCTGAATGCCTTGCCTGACATATTCCACTTGTCAGCACGACCACTAATATAACATATCGAATATTCACCGACAATGCCTTCCTACAACGGATCCTGCGACTGCGGCGCCATCCAATTGGACGCTGAAATCGACCAGCCCGAGGGCGCCATCCTCTGCCACTGCGATGAGTGCAAGATCAGATACGGTGCCTTCTGCCCGGTATACCCGGTTCCGGACGACAAGTACAAGATCACCAAGGGCAAAGAATATCTCAAATCTTGGGCCTACAAAGGGGACTCCGGTGAGCCGGTGCCCTGCACTTTCTGCTCCAACTGCGGTACAAACTTGTACAGACAGCCCAAGCCCTTCGCCGGCAACAAAATTGTTATCGCCGGAACACTCAAGGAGGCCTGGAATAGTGTACGCCAATTTCATATCGCGATTTACATTTCATTATGCTGACAGATTTATTGTAGGAAGCACTGAAGCCAACCGCGTCGGTCTATAACAGCAAGAAGCTGCATTGGTTCACTATCGACAACTTCAAGAATCTCGACCAGAAGTAACTGTGTTGCCCGATGGGTCTGATTATGAGTATTTTGGCTTGCAAATCAAACGATACTAGGACGGCGCTTGCGGAGATTTTGTATATTCCGAAAATTTAGCAAAAAGCGCTTTCGTGGTGTGCCAAGTAATGCATCAACTCATATGAGCTGTCCAAGAAAACTGGTAGTACTTTGCACCAGGCGCCAAAGTGCATAATAAATTCGCGCTTGACTTGCTGTTGATGCGGACAAATTAGACAATCTCGGAGATCTGTCAAGATTTTCCCATCGTTATACGCTCATTTTCGCCGGATGAACTTTTGAGATTGTGTCACTCAAAACTTTGCTAGGCCAACTACAAACGTGTACTATCGCGCGGCACCTGCTCTTTTATTTCCTTTGCTGAAAATCTCCGCTCTGTAATCGAATTCTGAACGTTGGACACCCTATGCTGTCACTATCACCTCCATGCAAAATGGTAATCACCGATATCGTATAGATGTTGGGACAGCTGACTGGGACAGGGAGAGTGGCGCATATATCGAGGCGCAAACGCGTCCAAAATTGCGAATGACCATAACTGACTGAAACCCGATTATTTTGGTGCACAGGGACAACTAAACATGCCCTCCCATTGGTGCCAATGAAATTGACAGCATCCGTCACATAGCACGATTTAAATGAAAATAGTCGCACAAAAATCATGTAGCCAATAAATTAATCGCAATTGTATATATAACTTGGCACCGCCTCGGTTTGCCACAAATCCAAACACCCTGTCGATCAATTATCTCGTAATAATATAATCTTCATGCCGATAACAATAAGCAAAATCCAAATTTCCGACGAAAATAAAAATCACATAAAAAAAGTTTCTATCGCGACCCAGAAAGAGCCCACTCGGAAGACCCGAAAATGAGTTCCTCGATGGCCATACGCAGCCGCCCTATATCGATTTGATCGCCATCGAGACCCAAGTCCTCTGTCGCCGATGAGTCCGACGAGGCTGTAACTGTATCAGGGGCAGTAAGGTGCGCCAATACGGATTTTAATCGGCGCACAGTCGTCTGCCTGACAGTCTCGTTAACAGCAGCAGCAGGACCTAACCCCTCTCGTGTTGCCTGACCAGCAAAAACTCCAGAAGCATGGGACTTGCCCGCGGACATGTACTCTCGTATCCGTCTTCTAAGCCGCTCGTAATCCCACTCGTCCTCAGGCGAGGCGAACCGTGTGGTCGATTTGTACCAGAACATGGAGTCGTCGCCGTCGATATCAGTCTGCACCAATGAGTTCGTCACGCTCGGTGATTTTCGCTGCAAAGGACCAGGTTGATTTGTAGCCGGGAGTGTACCAGTTGAGACTGCGGCCGGAACTGTGCGGAAGGCGGCGGCGGCGGGGCGGTCGAGTGGAGTGAGGACGGCCGAGTATGTGTTGTTGGAATTGTACTCTGCGATCCAGTCGATGTCTGCGAAGCAGTTTGTCGGGAGGGGATACCCTTTATTTGTGTCAAGTGGGCGGACGGGCACGCATGGCGTTGCGGGCAGGAGTGGTGTTTGTGCGGGTGCCGCGGTGTAGCTGTGGAAGAAGAGTCGCTTGGTGACCGATTCGGGGGAAAAGTCTGCGGAATATTCCTCGTCGACTGGAAAGTCTGACAAGATGTCAGCGGAAGTTATGTTCCGAAATGACGGACCGGAGGACGATGATGCTGACGAGGCCGCGGGGCGATGGTGTTGGTGGTGTTGTTCATTGAGGGAGTAGAAGTGTGATGTCATCGACGAGAGCACGGTCGGACCGCAGGTGGACGACGATGACATGTTGAAATGTTGCGCACCTGAGATATTGCAGATGCCCTGTGGAGATACAAGAGGCATAAATATGTCACTGCAAGTCAGAATGAGCGGATCCGTATAGTGTCCAGGATGTTCTAGTATTTGGGAGTTTGAGCTCATCGCACGCGCTCAACAACGCCCCGGGAGGGTACGTCACCGGGACTGTAAACGTCTAAACGTCTAAACGTGATAGACTTGCACTTGCAATAGAAAAGGAAGTCAGTGACGGAAGCCATAAGCGAGTGTCGAAGCTCACCAAAGCAGCCAAGAAGACCTCGAGACGAAATGGTATAGACTTTGATACTTCAGCTCTTGCTACGGACGCGGAATTGTAACTCCTGCGCGGATGCATTCCACGTCACTAGAATTGGATACACAAAATAATTTTAAGAATGTAGCCAACTCCTCTGATACATCGATCCCGTGTATGAATTATTTGTTGTCTACAAGATCTTTGAGAGTAACAACAAAGCAAAGCAATTAACTAAAACAACAACAAAAAAGCAAAGAAAACGAAACTGAACGCAAAAACGACTGCGACAAAACTTGTCTTTATCAGTAAAATCACACTACGTCCAAAACCAAGAGCAGATCTAGTACAACTTGCTGTAGATTCAGTCATTATTACACCTCAAATTGCAATTGAACTATACACAATACTGCTATCTATGCCTGATGAATCGGTTATTCCTCAATTATACATATCACCCAGAAGATGCACAAGAACCCTCTGCGCGGTATACCAATTATTTCTATAGTTATCGCATGATATTCATAACAACGGAATAATACGGCACATTAGCTAGTTCATCCTTCGTTCTTCGTTTTATTAGTATGACGAAAAGTCCCACGAGACGGAGCCGGTTCCGCTGTAGATGCATGTAGTAGATGTAACAATACCAATTAAGGTTGGGACTGGCTAAAATGTGAATAACACCTCAATAATATAAGCATATACTGTATTTACAACTTTTCCGGTCCAGCCCCCAACCTGCAATAAAACAAGCCCATACAATACAAAACCGTCATGATCTACCCACATACACCTTCCAATATCGTTCGCAATGACACGCAACGTTATTTACTCTTCTCCAGTCGAGTGTCGCTCGCACACCCGCAACCACCGTCGCCGTCTCCATTCACCTCTGCGTCCGGACAGAGTTGTATCGTATACCCACTTTGAATTATTATCTACGTCTGCGCCCACGACAGAGCGCTGTAGCACCCACTCCGCCGGTCGCAAATCCAGCTTCCAGGCCGAGTTCTGTGCAAACTTCCAACCAACCGGCGGTAAAACCTCGTCCAAGAACCGGACACCTTGCGGTCGCTGCTTCGAGACGCGCTGCGGACTAAGCGCGTCGTATGGAGCCGCGCTAAACAACCAATCATCCCACTCGTCCACGTCCGAGTTCTTCTGTCGCTGGAGCTCGAAGATCTCGACGTGCCGTTGCTCCGGGAGTTCGTCCAACACGATATCCTTCTGCACCCAAGCATCGAAAACGTTGGATAACTGGTGTTCGCGAGGAGACACGTACATGTCGTGCGAAGATTTGAGTATGCGTCGCGCCTTGGGATGTCCCATGGTTACAACCGCCCAACCCCAGACGAGAAAGATGTGGCGCCAAGGCAAGTACGGAGAGATCACGAACATAACCGCACCGACAACTAAAAGTGCGAGATAGACGGCTGAGGAGTATTGCTCGTCCTTGAAGTTCGTGGGCTTGGTCAGCGCGCCTACGATCTTGTCGTACGCGCGTGTAAAGTCGTCCATTGCGTTTTGAATATCGCGCATGTTCATCAAAAAATCACGCGAGAGTTCCGGTACCGGTCGCAGCTCTCGCGCTTCAGCTAGTGGTGGGCCCTCTGATGGGACCGGGAAGGACGGCAGCGGCGATGGTGGCGGCGGGTGCCGCTGGACGAAAGCGGGGACCATGAAGCTTAACAAGACGACCACGACGGGAAACATGATTAGCAAGAATGGATAGAGACATAGAAATGAGTAAATAGCCAAAGCCGAGAACGTGTGGTTGGGATTCCGCCATATCAGAATGCGCAGGATCTTGTACTGCAGTCTAAACACGACACCGATTCTGTAGACAATTCAGTTAGCAATAAATGAATGTACAAGCTAAAGCATTGACTGACCTAGCATTCAACCGACTGAAATTTCGTGCCATTACCGGGACCGAGAAAGCCGGCCTGTTCTTCTGGTCCTGGAGCCGCTCCGCGACGTCCGTCATTGTCGATCCGCCGTTCCCGGCATCGGCAACAGGTAGCGCGGACGCAAATAGTCGTTCAAGAAGTTTGTCGGTTATGTGATCCTTCCGTGACTCTTTGCTTCCGCTGCTTTCGTGGGACGAGGAAGGGGACATGGCATCGTCGCTCCCGTAGAGAATTTCCTTGAGCGCGGAGAACTCGCGGAGGGTGCGGGGGGCGTAGTTCATTGGGCAACTAGTACGCAAACACAATTATCTCGACGAGGCCAAATCCCACCGGTTTGCTACAGATGCGACAGCGCGAGAGAAGGCACGGTGATGAAGGCAAGCCGAACCGATCGCCAACGTGGGGAAGTTCGTTACCTCGGACAGAGTGTAGACCGTACGGGGATTACTGTCACCTGCGCATATATCAGCACGAGATGCGTACAGAGAGTCATGCTCATGTGAATTTGTGAACAAGACCCTCTGTGCTTACAATTACATACACTAATGTCATCCGACCAATTCCAACAGGGCCCAAAAGCTGCACCAATGCAGATCGCGCGGAATAATTTGTAAATTGTTCCTCCAACGCTTGACACAAGGACAGCCTCGTAGTGAAGCAAATTTGGAACTCCATAATTAGCAATATATTACTGTCCCATAATATATTACTCAATCCAGACGCTGCTGGTCATGCGACCGTCAGTACAACTTGGCGGGAGGAATGCTGTTTGTGTCGTTCCGCCAACGCCGAATTGAAGGAGTTCCTCATGCGGTCGACAAAAAAAAAATTGAATATTTAGCCTGTTGTTTGCATCGCGCACATTCCAACACATTAGCCAACTGTTAGCCTTATGACATCATCGTCGCTATTAGAATGTTGCCCGCCTATCGGCCATACGCGGCAACCAGCCAGGACCAACAAATGCTATTTAATTATTTTACAGAAAGATATATGTAATAGCAGCCGCAGATATACCGCAAATTTCCCAGTTCGCATGTTCGATATATCGTAGCTGAATGGCGGAGGGATAGGTTTACTGCGAAACGATTGGGAGTTATCCATCCGGGTAACTTCCCTTTTGAGCTCGATGTTCGTGAGCGGAACAATTGATCGCGTGCGGCAAATATTTCATTTGCCGTAATTGCCGTCAATTATCCACATAAGCTGTCAAATTTTGTTGCAAGTCCGCCGCTCGTCTGCCGCTGTTCGTGTTTGAGGTGGTCTGCACTACTGCTCAAATCGTGATCGCCGCAGAGATCCGGGGAGTACGCGATAATGTCTCCTCCGGTCACGTTATCTACATCGTCTCCGCGCTGCTCACCGCTCATTCTCGCGCTCTCGTCTGCTGCTTCAACACCATCTGCCTCGCCGACGACGCCGATATCGCCTGCTCTTCTCGCTCTCGCTGCAGCTCCTGGTACCATTCTCGGCGCGCATAACTCTGCCCAGCAGATGCAAGTTGCCTGGCGCGAAGCACCATCGCCATTGCTCCTCGCATCTTCACCTATCCTCGCATCCACCTCAACGAACGTCACACCTTCGTCGTCCTCAACGACTGTCACGAGCCCATCCCCATCCCCATCCCCATTGCTCGCCGCGTCACCGTCATCAGCCTCTTACCAGCGTAACCAGATGAAGTCCCGCAACCCAGCGTTCAACATGAGCATGCCCTCTCCACCGCGCTTCGCTTCAAGCGCGAGTGTGAACAGAATGTACGCTTCTCCACCATCACAGCAACAACTGCAGCAACAGCACGCGAGCCAATCGGCCCAATCGTCCGACGCGACGCCGTATCTCATGCCCGTTGGATCGCCACTCGGGCCAGTCACACCCATGCTCCTCGCCGACGAAGAGTTCCAGTTCCCGCTGCCCTCAACGTCGCCATCTCTTGGATCCGGGCTGTCCGTTGGCAGTCTGAGTTCCAGCGCTGGCAGCACATCTTCACAGAGCTGGCCCCGGCATCGACAAATGAGGTACACCCAGCAACAAACCGGCTTTACAACCGGTTCACCGGCAGGGTTAGCCCGTGTCGCGCCGTATTCGTCCTCAGCTAATCCGCCTCCGTCCTCACTTCTAAGCTCAGCTCTCGCCGGCACCTCAAACTCGAGCCGGCAGTTGTCATCAATGTCGCCTTCCCAATCACCATTATCGCCATTGTCGCCTGCTCGGTCGCAATCCAATCCAGATGACGAAGACGTCGACGACATTCGCATGGAGGACGTGTGAAGATATTTTTTATAGTTTAACATTATATATAGCAATCCAACTTGGTTATGCGACGAAAAATTGGTGTACAGGGTTGTTTGGTATCGATTGTATTTTGCGTTGGAGTTATATGAATGGGGTTACGGGACTGGTATGCTATCTACTATTTTGTTTTATTTATTGTATTGTATTGTATACTGTGCATAATGATATTTTTAATATTGGTTTTAAATGATTACCTACATTTGTCTTCGTCATATTCATAATAAATTTGGTATAGGCTACAGTAAAACTAGTAAAGGCTGCCGGCATGTCTACTTCAACTTAGTGATATCTTTAACTGACCCTTTGTACGATTAACATCGTCATGTAATTATCACTAATGTACTCTCAGTCGGCGAGAGAGTTAGCAGATATTGGGGGGGGTGTGTGTGTGTGTGTGAAATAACCTACTGCAGCGTATTACCAAGCAAGGCTTGCCGCAGAATAGACAGCAGCAACCCATCCAGCCAGTAGAGACAACTTCTGACTGACCCGTAGGAGGCTTCTACCAAGTTCTGAGCCGCTTCTCTCGTGGTTTTCGAAATACTGCTTCTTCTGTGTACTGGAAGGGTTGCTAAATCATCATACACTCACTTATTTTGAGGACGCTTGGCGAAAGTAACAATGTTGACAGACCAACCAGTACTGTGTTACACAAGGTAGTTATAATAGATATTGACTCAATGTACTGCGGATGTGGTTGGCACCTACGCTCCGGGGTCACAAATCACATTGATCGATGGATGAGTCCGATATGAGAACAATCCTCAGCCTCATTCCAAACAAGTGCGCATTCAGGAATTTGGAGAGAAGCTGATTTGTTCGTTTATACATGTTATGCAATACGCAACCTGCTCTATAAAATCTACATAATGCTATACAGTACCATGCCAACAAAACTCACAAACCAAACGTAACTTTTACCATAGTGCACATTACTTATTTAGCCTTTCTCTTCAACGCTCTCATCTCCTTCTTCATGCGCCCATCCACCATCTTATATCGTCCCTTGACGCCCTTCGGGCGACCCATAATACCTCTGTTCGCGCCACGAGCTACAACAACTTTAACCTGTGGCTTTGTGGTCTTCTTTGACGCCTTGCGCATGAGCTTCTGGATACTTTCTGCCTTCTCTTTCTCAGACTTATTAGGATCTTCGATAATGATATCCGACTTCTTGCGTAATCTCTCGAGCTTCCGACCCGCTTTCATCTTCTTTCGGGCCCTGGCTTCTTCAACCTTCTTGATAGGCCGGGCGTTAAGAGCACGTAATTTGGCTTTGATAGCCGCGGCTGCTTCGGCGGTGATAGGTCGGATAGGTTTACTGAACCGGTCTTCGTCGTCCAAAAACCATTGCGGAAGGCCATCGCGGTCGCGCATAGAGTACCGATTGTACGATTCGTCTACGACGTCCGCTTTGGATTTCTCTTTAAGAGCAAGCTGATGAGCAAGTGTCATGGCTTCAGCTGTGATGATATCGATATTCGGACCTGTATCTTCTTTATCGTCCATTTCGTCATCGCTGCTGTCACCGTCACTCCAGGACTTCTGATTTGGCTCCTTAACTTCCTTAACGATCTCAAATGAGTTCTTGTCATCTTTGTCATCGGAAACGGCTTTGTTCTTGTCACCGGATTCGCCATTCTGGTTGTATTGCGTTTTTCGCAGCTCGACAATTTTATTGATCGTTTCATCCGAGTCACTCCCCGAATCTAAGCCATCGATATCTTTGAACACGCTCTGTCCAAAAAAATTGTGCGCGGTCTTACTCAGACCATTAATCTTAACATCACTGTCTTCCAACTCCGTCAGCAATTTAAGGTTCTTAGGATTCGGATGGTCATCCTCAGATTCGGAACCAGAAGAAGACTGATAATCTTCGTCCAACTTGATCCCATTGTCATCGTCGTCATCGGACTCGGACCGGAGTTCTTCGAAGCCAGTCCATTCAGTGTCGGGCTGTTCTTCGCGGGCTTTCTTGGCCCGATACTTGGCGTCATTCTCTGCTCGTCGTCCTTGATACTGCTCGTACATGACATCCAGTTCGTCCTCAAGTCTGTCCGCCTCCTGGTCGCTGTTCTCGCCAATCTCGATTTCTTCGACCTCTTTCTTCTTTGCTTCCTCGTTCGTGACAATGACGTTCATTTTACCCTTTGAGAGTGTCTCGAGCTGTCCGCTCTTCTCGACCTCCTTCAAGCTGAAAAGTGAATCACTACCGACCTGCGCCGCCTCGATGCCGATATCAACCGGATTCAGCATACCCAGCTGCATGCGCGTGATCTCCTTCTGCCGCTGCTCATTCTTCTTCCGGCGTTCGCGTTTCCGTCTCCCGGCTTCCTTATCCTGCAATCGCTGGAGCTCATACTCAATTTTTTCCTCCTCGGTCATGTTCGCAGTCGGATCTTGCTCAGGCTCCGGCGTACCGTCCTCCTTTTTATCTAATCCAAGCGCCGAGCGGCATATCACCCGCCACTTGAGCAGGAGCCGGAAATCTCTCTTGCCAAGAACTTTTAAGTCCTTGCAGAGCTCCTTAATCTCTTTCGATGTCTCCTCTAATTTCTTGACCGTCTTGAGTTCGTTGCGCAATTCTTCCACCGTGGCAGGCTTCTCGTGCCGTTCCGCTTCCTCGTTTTCGACTGGCTGTTCGGTAGAGGCCTCCGGAATCTCAAACTTGAATTCAGACATGGACCCCAACGACGCAATCGGATCACTCCCTTTAACAAAGTCCAACACCGACATCGACTTAAACTGTGTATAATTTCCCTCCTCATAACCATCTCTCTTCCTTTTTTTCTTCTCCGGATTAAACACTTTAGCCTCATAATTCGGTGTCGGGTCAGTCAAATCCTCAAACACAGCCCTCGGATCCAAAAACTTTGGGTCGATCCGCTTCGGCGCCTTAAACCCTCTACACATGACGAAAATCTCGGCAGATACATTTCGCGAGGCGGGCGGTTTCGTTGCCTCGACTTTGTTGAACAGCTGGTTAAACACCCACAGCAAGTTATTGTAATCCTTCGACCTGAAGACTTTTGTCACGAAAATGCCGCCCGGCACGAGGAACTCGGTAGCGAGCTTGAGGGATTGCAGCACAAGTTCGGACTGGGTGTAAGCGTCCTGGACCCATGCCGTACCGACATTCGGGGCACCGTCGTGCAACACGCAGTCCGCTTTCCACGTTTTCAAATGTTGCCTGAGTTGCGCACGGCATTTGTCAGAAGTGATATCTTCCTGGAACGTGATGACATTCGGGATAGGTTTAATCGGAGCCAGATCCACGCCGACAATCAAACTGTCAACAGGGCATAAACTAGCGGCGACTTGACACCACGACTACATTGATCAGTACTACTTCAACAGGCAACGCACAAAAGAGCTTACACCGGGCGCGGCACAAAGATCAATAACGACTTTTGACTTTGCTAGAAATCCGCCATATTTCTGGTTAATCTGTAGAATCTTGAACGCAGCACGAGCACGATATCCCTACAGATCATTAGTCCATGAACGAGGAGCCCATCGTAACCTCTGTACATACTTTTTCTTTGGCAAGACGATAGTATTGATCTAACCGACCTTTTCCGAACTTTTTCTGCGTTTTACCCATTTCTCGTTGCTAATTTAACAGGTGTCGCTAACAAAATCAAACCCATTATTGATACTTTGCGCAGCTAGAAAGATTTTTTGCGATTGGGAGT
Organism: Lipomyces kockii; assembly: GCA_030568215.1. Lineage (NCBI taxonomy): Eukaryota > Fungi > Ascomycota > Lipomycetes > Lipomycetales > Lipomycetaceae > Lipomyces > Lipomyces kockii. Next base: position 105,995 of record JAJLTN010000524.1, on the reverse strand, counting down.
TTTGAGGCCGGGTAAGTTCATTTCTGAGAGGCGGTCCCAAAGCAGTGGCGGGTTAGGGCATAGCGTTCATTCACCGTATGAATCGGGAATACTTTATATAGTGCACTGTAAAGCTGTAATAATAATGAAGCTGTAAATATCAAACTGTTGCGCATGATGTGCTGGAGATTTATATTCTGTTATGGCGAATTTATTTCCTTATCTGTCGTCTCCGCTCGCTTTGCGGCGTGCAAGAACTTAGCAAAGTCTCCAAAATATCTTGAAGTATATTAATCAATTATTTAGATTTAGCCAGTAATACATCAATATTAACCAATTTGCAGATATGTCAAATGGACAATTTGCAAAGATGGAGTCTTACTGCACTCGGAGAGCGCGTCAAGTACGCGTCGCGTTGAGGAAGTGGGCAAGGGTTCCACATTTTCGTGCGCAAGAATTTTGTATTAACAGCGCTCGTGTTGCTGTCGACGTCGCGTTCCCAGTTCCAACTAGTATGAATCACGTACCTACTAAGAGCCTACTCCTGTCACACGTATTGTGCATCGTCTTTGTTGAACATCCATTGTGGTGAATCTTGCAGCGGTGAATTGAAGAAATAAATCTGATCAAAGACGAATTGTTCCAACGTCATGTCGTCCTCCTCATCGACGTCGTCTCTAAACAACAGCGACGATGAGCTCACGACTCCGCCGTCATCCCCGCCAACATCGCACGTCGCCGCGTCACTCTCACTGACTGTGAAGCCGACGCGTTCGCTAAATCCAGATGAAGAAGCGTATCTGTCGCTATGCGCGCAAATCCTGTCGACTGGCGAGAAAAGACTTGACCGCACCGGCACCGGCACGCTCGCCTTGTTCGCGCCACCACAAATGCGCTTTTCCCTGCGCGATAACCGGTTCCCGCTGTTGACCACCAAGCGGGTGTTTTTAAAAGGAATTGTCCATGAGCTATTGTGGTTTGTGTCCGGGAGTACGAACGCGATTGATTTGTCAGCGAAAGGTATCCACATCTGGGATGGCAACGGATCGCGGGAATATCTCGACAGCGTCGGGCTCAGTGATCGCGAAGTCGGGGATCTTGGTCCGGTGTACGGGTTCCAGTGGCGGCACTTTGGTGCGGAGTATATTAATGCCAAGACGGATTATGAGGGTAAAGGCGTGGACCAGCTGCGGGAGCTGATATGGAAGATTAAGAATAAGCCATACGACCGCCGGTTAGTCCTTACTGCGTGGAATCCGGCTGACGCGCAGAAGATGGCACTTCCACCGTGTCATATGTTCGCTCAATTTTACGTCTCGTATCCGAACGGGCCGGAAGCGCAGGGCGAGCTATCGTGTTGTTTGTATCAGCGTTCGGCAGACATGGGGTTGGGCGTGCCGTTTAATATCGCGAGCTATGCGCTGCTGACAATTATGGTTGCCACTGTGTGTGGACTGAAGCCGGCCGAATTTGTGCATTGCTTAGGCGACGCCCACGTGTACCTCGATCATGTCGACGCAATGAAGAAGCAAGTCGAGCGCGAGCCAAGGGAGTTTCCCAAGTTGTTTGTCAAGCGGGATGTTACTGACATTGACGACTTTAAGTTTGAGGATTTTGAAGTGGTTGGGTATAATCCGTATGGCAAGATTCAGATGAAGATGTCGGTTTAGTCGGATGATGGTAGGAATTGTACGATAGTGCGTAATTAGTTGTGAGAAGGGGTCCCTACTACTGTGGTTGTATCATGGCCGTCTGTTTTACTACTTAGAGAATATAATGCATATTCTGGTGTTACCTACCTCCAGCGACGATGTCAAGAGATATCAATGTCACGGATAAATCTGTGCTGCATAGGTTATGGCTGAGGATTGTATACAATATGGGAGAATGTATATTCAGCAGATTGACGAGATCAGTAATTACCAAGTTGCTATAAGTATTTGATGACAGACATAACGAGAGTACCGTTTTGCCATAGAACATAAAATTGAGCATTATTGGTTGGAACCCTTAAACGACTGGACTGATAGGCGGAAATTAAGCGCAAGAGGGAACGTCATAGGCAGAGTACTCAGGGGTAGATAACGAGGTGGAATTAAACGAACAGGGATTTAGGGCGACGAAGTTATTATCATCAGCACAGCACCAGTCGTCTGGCACTGGTCGATGCAATGCCTTGCAATTTTTTTTGCTACTACTGATTCATGTACGCCAATATCTGACAATGGCATCGACAAAGCTTGGAGGAAGCGTTGTTGCCGCGGGGGGGGGGGCGGAGAGAGAAGAAAGGAGGCGAGGGCAGAGGGTTTCCATTTGTTGTGATAAGAATCAGTCAATGAATCTGCCTGATGTGACTAGCACCGCCGCACTGAATCACATATTCTCGACGCCTCCTTACTTCCTTAGGCTAGCCCATGCCCGTTTCCGACAACTACTCGATTCGAGGGGCGTGATTCACAGCCACAATTTGCTGTGATCCAATCCTTGAACTAACAGTCACTGTGAATATTTGAAGATGCTCAAGATGCTCTCTTCCCCCACAGCAAGGAAGTAGCGTCTTCATTTGTATGTATACTATTTGTTAATAGTAACATATACAGAGGAGTTTCCGAAGGATTTGGTATGTACTTCATATTCAGCGATGAACATCTCCGATGCTGCCGGCCAGTGATTCGTTGGTCTGTGTTATGTTACATGTGGCGGTGCGCCTGTTGCAGACGGAACAACTGTACTTTTAACGGGATCCTGATCCTGATGCACTTACACTCATCTATCCTTAGTCACTACCACAACATCTTTGTTTTTCTTCACTACTACAATGTCTGCCGTCCTTGCTGCGCCCATCTCGTCCGTTCTTCCCATCTCCTCCTCGCGGTCTCGACCTCGCCGCTCGTCGTCTCCTGCGCAACAGCTCTCGACGTCTCCGATCCTCGATCCACTGGCAACACCCTCCACAGGACTCGAAACTGCTGTAGACCAAAATGAAGACACGTTCGACGTCCAAGACCAAGACAAAGTCGTTCCCGTCGCAGACGACCTCGCGCACTACTCCGCCTCCGCGCAGCTCCGCTTCCTGTCCCACAGCCGCGCCGCTAACGCCGAGCTATTCTGGCAGCTCCACACAGCCGCCCGCAGAACCGACTCCGTCCCCTTAGAGTCGCCGGTTAAGTCCACAACAGTCACGACTCCGTCGCCACAAGTCGAACCCGGTCACGCGCTGATATACATTCACCCCGTCAAGCCGACCGATACGCTCCCCTCCATCCTCTTCACATACCGTATCGACGCCCAGGCTCTCCGCCAAGCAAACAGACTCTGGCCACACGACACGATCCAGTCGCGCGCCGTCCTAATGCTCCCCGTTGACAAGTGCGGCATCCAGATGCAGTTCCATCTCCGCGCGAAAGCAGGCGTGAAATCAGACAAATCCGGCGTCCCTGCCGCCGCTGATCTCGTCGGCTGGGCCATCGTCGAAACCGTCGGCGAAGTCGAAATCTGCGCGATTCCGTTAAACAAACTCGGCTTCTTCCCGCGCCGGAAACAAGGTCAGGCTGTCCAGGACGCGCCGCGTAAGAGCGTCGATTCGACCGCCAGTAACGACAGCGTGTCAACGACTACGACAACCGCTAGCGCGGTCAGCACGCCTACCTCGACCGCCTCTTTGTCTCCAAACAGCACTTTCTCTTTTGGCAGTGCGCTAAAGTCCGTCATGAGGGGATGGGGCTCCTCGAACTCTTCATCATCAAAAAGCAAATTGACCGCTCCCAAAGACAGCTTCGAAATGGTTCCCGATGATAGTTAAACCTCATTATCGCATAATGGCTGTAGATCATGTGCATTTTCATCCTATACTCTAAGCTCGTGGCAGTGCATTGTACATTTTTCTGGTCTGTGTGGGGATTTAGTTTAGGCATTTTTGTTAGTTTCGGCGTCTTTTGTTGGTTGGTCATTGTGCTTTCGCAATGTTATTCCATGGGTTTTAGTTGGGTCGAAAAAATTGGTATTGTATTGTATTGTATTGTATTTTAATGCATTAAATCTATTCGTCAAGGGTCAAAACGACAGTATTCAAAATTCCTCTCTTTCCTAACAATACAAAGCAATACACACCCGCACACAATTTTAACCACTCGCAGCTGCAAAATAATGTCCCGCAACTACACTCCGCACAACAGGCACCAAACTCCACTCCGCTTCCGCCGCAGCCTCGTCCGCAAAAGGATCGTCTGTCTCCTCCCCGCCCTTCTTGCCAACGTCCAATACCTCGACGCAAACACCGTCCATTGCCGAAGGCGGTGAATACCGAAACTTGACCACCACGCCGCCGGCCGATGATTCCCTCGCGAGACCTTCATTCAAAAAGCGCACCAGCACCTGAACTTTCTCGTCGACCTTGCGCAATGTCACTTCGTGCCCCTCTCCGGCGATCGGAATGCTGAGTTTCGCCGTCTCCTGATCAAACACACCAGACGGTTTGCTCCGGCACGCTGTCGGCTGCGCGCCTTCAATTGCGACCTCCATGCTTAAGTCCGACACCGTCAGCTCATCCACCGGGAAGTCTGGATTCAAAAAGTAATATAGCATCACAGACGTCTGGTGCGCCTCGAATTTCCAGATGGGGTCCACAATTATCGGCGCATACGATGGCGACGTAATTGAATATTTGAACGCAATTGCCGGCGCGCTGGATAACGCCGCTGCGTCCACCATGTACTCGCCCGCAATTTCAGACGGCACTAGGAGAGATTGGTTCGGCATCACGCGGTCGAGTCCAGACGTATTCGTCAACCGCAGAGGAGCTGGTGACGGCGACGTTGTGGTCGTGGATGAAAACGACAACGCAATCTCGCCGACTATCAACGCCCGCGTCGGTGCGCCGTTCTGTAAGCTAACATGCACGGTCTCGACAATGCTGCTCGACAATCCGGGCACAATCGATTCTTGAGGATGCTCTGCGGCAGCGGCAGTGCTCGATGTCGGCGACGTGATGATCGACGTCGTAGATTCCATCCGCTGCGCAACCGGCGCCTGCTGCAATGGATGTGTAATCGGCGAGTAATACTCCTGCGGCGTAGTCGGCGTGAATGGCGTAGCCGAGATCGTTGAGTAATATTGCTCCGAAGGAACAGCCGATTCGGGGGCCATCTCAACACCTTTTTGCGTCACAGCAGTATCCGTAGACAATGGCGACAGAACTGGAGGTGATGCCATCACTATAGATTCAGTCGGCGGTATCGGCTCGATCTTCTCTTCAACTTTCTGCTCTGCAGCTTCTGGTTCTCTTGCCTTCTCCACGATCGGTTCTGTCTCGGCAGTCTCATTAGGCTCCTCCACGACATTGTCAAACGCCATCTCTGGTTCGCGCACACTCTCCACCGGCTGAACAATCTCTGCAGGTACAGTCGCGGTCTCTTCCTCAATCGGCACGACCCATGAGGCAGGAACTGCATGCTCACCTCTATGTGGCGGCGGTGGGGGGGGAACACCGTGTGCGGGCGGCGTCACATTCACTTCCGTACCTGGCGCAATCAACTTGCTTTGAATCTCGCCCCGCCGACCTCTCACCGACCGTCCAGAAATCGTTGGCCGCGAACGTAACGACGCCGCAACATGTTCAACGGCCGCTTGTGCGTCGTCTTGTTCGTCTTTGATTGTCTGTGACTGGATGTCGACTTTGATGGTCGACTGCTGGTCGTGATATGCAGTCAGATCGTCTTCCAGTGACGCCAGCGCAGAGTCTTTCGAGATCGGCTGCGGAATCGAGAAACCTTCGGAATCGACCTGCGGCTGTTGTAATTGCGGCTGCGACGCAGGAACTGGCTGAATCGACTGTGATGGAGGCGGCGCGGCCAATGTAGGTCGGTCAGAATGGTCGACAGTGCCGATAACGTTGATCGCATCAGGGTCCTCAATGTGGCCGTTGCCATTTGTGACAATGAAATGCGCCGCTGACTGAGGCGACGTCGCGGCCGAACCGGGGGCCTGTGTTGCTGGGGATGACAGGACGGGCACCGCGCCGCTCGTAGTCCGGTGTGGGGGGGGCTCGGGACGGGACGACCGTGACCTGCTCGATGCAATAGATGCTGTCTCAGTTGACATGTGCGATGGCTCGCGAATTGGCGACACATCGATCTGTTCACGGTATTTGTTCTTGTCTTTGTCTTTATTGCCAAACAGGCCACGTCGACTTCCTTCGCTCTTACCTGGTCGTAGTATGGTACTCATGCGACTGAACTTGGACTTGGAAGAATCTGCACTTGTCAGTGTCACATCCATAAACTTCATTACATAAACGTACTTGGGCTGCTCGTGATTGTGTCTGCAGTAGCGACCGACGTGCGTCGCTTGCCCGAAGGCGAGGCAACGGCTACCGAACTTTGGACAGTCGACGCAGAGGACGCAGTTTCGTGCAAGGGTGAAGCTGGAGGCGGTGCATGTCTCGAAGACGTTCTCGCGCCACGTGGTACGCCGTTCGTCTGAATCTGGAGAGCATACACCTTGATCTCGTCCTGTGGATCAAATGACAGCAACGAGTTCAAATTTCCCTCACAAAGTGACACAACTCGCTGCGCCTTATCAACCTCGGAGGTTTCGTACCGCGTCAAAACGTCCTTCAGCATCACCAATCTCGCTTCGTCGATGCTCTGTAGCTTCTCAAATACAAGCGGTGCCTGAGAATCCCACTCGGCGACTGCATTATTCACGTTCTGATGCGCGCCAGCAACTTTGGACGATCCTTTCTTCTTATACTTCTCAACTTTGTCCTCTGCACTCTCAATCTCCCTCGCAACACTCAATAAATTCTCTTGAATTACACGCATCTCCGCCCATTCCCGATTTGTAGTCGCATATACTCTGACGGGTCTAACAATATCTGCCGACAACTTATTCGCGAACGACTGGCTCGCGCCGGCTTGTGCCGAAGTAGACTCCACGAACTTTGACCACACCTCGACAAACGTGCCCAAACCTGCAGTGGCGATGTCAGGCGGAATCGAACGGGAAGATAGACGCGCAAGGGCGCTTGCGTATTGCTGCTCGATACGATAACGTTCGTCGATCCATTCTGCGATTTCTTCGTTAGCCCGGCTGGCAGACCCTAGTCTGTCGCGGAGAACAGTGACGGCTTCCGCTGGTGGCAACGAGGACTAAACACACGTATCAATTAGCAAATCCTGGTTCTTCAATTGTGCAAATCTGGCCGAGTATGCCAATCGTAGTTATGGCTATAGCCACAGCAGTTCGGTGCTCCGGATTTACCGGGGAAACAACTTCCAAACTCAATCAGCCGTCCTATCACGGCAGTCACTCGCTCACCAGATCCACGCAAAACAGACATGAATTACGTACTAATATTTTATCCGCGTACTCCATCCGCATTAGTGAATCCATTGTGTGTACTGTGATAGTCAATGGGTCGTTGTTGCTAGAAGCCAAATGCGCTGATTGTTCGAGAGCGGGAAAAGGGTTACAGGCGGGGAGTTGGCAGTGTCTTGCAGAGATGCGCCAACGCCGAGCGTTCAGTTACCTCGCTGCCGTGCACTGGTTCTACTCACTGTTTAAAGTTCTTCCATATTGCACCATCTCGTGATGAATCACCAATCATATTTTGATTTAGCAGCCAAAAGAACATTTCATTCAACCCTATTTCTCTATGTCTAATTTCCACTATACAGTCTTAAGCAGTACAATTCCACTTGCCAGATCTATCATAACCCACTACAGCAGACCCAAATCAAAAATATTACCCACTAATGCATATCACCAGAGCCAATCCATAACCAGTGAGAAAAAGAGTACAAAACTTAACAATGCAATACTAATAACTCCAGTAATAGCCTTCATTAAACACCATATTTTCTGCAACGCCTCAAATGTTATAATGCTGGACCACGACCCAGCATGCGCTTGATACACTTCTTAACTTCGACATCATCCTGGGGCTCAATATGTTCTGTAGAAGCAAAAACACGTTCGTTGTAGTCCTGCAAACAGTCGGAGAACATTAGATTTTCCCTAGCAGCATCAACTTTGTTGCCTTGCACCGGGACGTCCATCTCTTCCGCATCCGTCTCATTGACTTGCTGGTCTATCACATCCTGGAGGAGGCCATCGTAGACTTCAAGGTCACGGACGACTTTGCCGTTCACGGCGCGCACTGTCCGCCAGTACTGATCAACACCAGTTGACTCGATATATCCTTGCTCCGTTGCACCGCCACCATACGGACCATTACCGTGCTCGTCTGGACCAATGTAGTACGAATGGCCAGCTTGATGTGTCCACAGGCTCAACCCGGACTTCTTCCTGTCGACAATCATGCCGTGGGAAACTTCGGCCGAAATCTTAAACACGGGGGAAAACTCATAAGATGAATCGACGTCAAGCGGATAACTAAACTCGTGGTCCCCAAGTAGTGTAGACGATTCCATACCCGAAATCTCAGCAAGCACCCGTTGTCGCCGACCAGATTTCGTGTAAGTCTGAGCATTGCGAGATTTAATATGAAACTGCGAGAAATACTCCTGCTTGCTTTCTGCCTGCTGTGCATTGTCGCCGAATCGCAGGACGCTCCTCACTAATCCGTTTCTGGTCGCAACAGACGACACGTTCAACTGTGTGCCGTCCGAGCCTAAAGTGCCGGTGGTGGCTATATCCAGAGGCTCGACAGCGTACTCGACGATTTCACCCTGTCCCTCAGCATCCCCAGTCCAGGCAAAGATATTTCCAGAAACAATCCAGTCACGGCCAATCGCGTTATTGATAACATCACCCGATTCCACCTTAACCTCAACTTCCGCGCCTTCCCATAACAGTGGCAGGGCAGCCGTGAGATCGATCTCGTACATGGGCAGGTCATAAGCGGTAATTCCGACAATAGGACGCCACAGACCAGGAGCGATACCTCCAGTAAAAATGATCGGGAATGGGAACGTCGCTGCAACAAGCTTGCCATTCACATAGACCTGTAGTTCTCTGTGAGGTCCATAGCCATCGAGACTGACGCCAGGAAATGCATTCTTGAATTCCGATGCGACGTTTGTGTACCAGAACTCCTCGGCTGCGTTGCCGGACGCAGAAATCAACATTGTAACCCTGTGAACTTTGCGTGGAAGAGTGAGCGTAACCGCAGCGCGATCTTGAGGTAATGAGAAATGCGATGGCTTGAGTTGTGCGCTACGACGCGCTGAGACCGGGATAATTGTGTCAGCGAAAGATCCCTTCTCGACGTGTTCAGGGGCGAAATAAAACTTCGCGGTGAGAGTCATCGCGAATTTACCCGTGTAGGTTTCATCGACCAGATTACCCATCTCAAAGATGAACTGTTGTTCAGACTGCAGGAGAGCGAGAAATCGCGTCATATCTTTGGTATACTGGAAATGAATGCCGGCTAGCGTTGGTTCGGCGGTCGATGTCCGCCAGACCTCGTGGTCCCCGATGAAGACCAATGCAAGACGGTCGAATTGGCGGCCCTCTGAGGTAGTTGACAATGTAAATTGCACATGCGTAAAGTTCACAGGGGCTGGTTTGTATGTTCCTATGCACCAATTAGCATTTACCTTGGCATATAACCACATGCTACATACCGACAAAAGGACGGCCATATGAGAAGGCAAAAGTGTGCTCCATAATTGTGCTAACAAACACAGGAGCGCCGTAAGTGTTCGGGCTTTTGTACACCTGAAACACTTCCAATCTGGTTTTGTCCTCCATAATCCCATCACCGATTATCTTCTTAGGCTCGTCATCGTGATTTCGCGTCGGGACTTGTAACCACATGTCTTTTGCACTAGGAAGCATAATCGTGCAGGGAATAATCACCGTAGCGAACAGCAGCCCAACAGCAATTCGTCGCATAATTATCTGCTTTGCGCGCCGATATCTGGTACGGTGCATTTCTCGTTGACTTCGTTCTTCACCACAGTTCGTTGAATTAGTCCTTGCATCCACTTGCTCCTTGGCGAATAGAAGGGGCTCCTTCATCTCGACCTCGACGCTAAAGTAATCTTTTTCAGACACCATCGTCATAGTACTAATCAACTAATCAAGTCGCAGCATGCGCTTTGTTGTCACGACTGATGATCTCCGATGGTTGTTAGCTTTGTGGTCGTTGTGTCTCTCGGCTTCGTCCGTCCCCTGTTCAACTCCGCCGATAACGATCATATACCCTAACCCTTCTTGCCGCCATCGGCTGATTCCGTGGTTGGGGTAGTCCCCTGACTAATATGCCAACCAATCAAATGCAATCTCAAGTGAAAGTATTCCCAGCATATGGATTAAGGATACGAAACGAAATTGTATAATTAATTCAATGAAGAACTATATTTCAAATTAAATAGATTTACGGTAAATCGATTAAAAATATCAGATATTCCTAACAATCCAAACTATTTATAACGCTTTTAACGCTGGAACTTGGATGTCAACGCCTTGGTATGCTCAATCGTACGGATCTTAGTCTCGGCTATATATTGCACGGCATTGATACACAGATAGATCAAGGAACCAAAACCACGGAATATGGCCAAAATTGCCACGGACCATAGAATGAATGCAAGGTAGCCGTTCGATCCGGTATTCTCAATATCATACACCTGGGTGACGACTAACGCTAAAATCATATTCGCAACCATCCAGAGCAAAACAACACGCGTTCGGATTCCGCGGTAGTAATCTTCTTTTTTCGTGCTCTCGCTTGGACCTTTCTTATCTTCGACTTGTTTCCTTTCCCGCAGGTTCGCAAGTGCATCTTCGTACCCAGAGTCGATATCCAGCTGAGCTGACGGCATTTCGACCTCGACCACATCTCTTCCAAGACCAGACTTATTCACGGCGGCACCAAGGTCATTGTGGATTTCGTTGTCGCCTTTCGTGCCCCAAGTGACATCGTGAGTATTACACAATGCATAAACCTGCAATGTGCAGATATATGATGGCATGAGTAGGAAATACTGTGCGGAACTTGTTATCATATGCCACGGGTCCAGATACAGGAGCGACATGATCCAATAGAGTCCATATGTCGACAGTACTGAAATTAGCATATTCACGAACGTACTATTCTCATTTGCCCCTTTATTGTTGATTGAAATAATGATATAGTATATGCCGCATCCTGTCGAATAAGCCGTGGCAAGCGCGAAGAGGATCATACTGCCAATAAACAGTTTTTGTGCGCCTTGAGGCCGATTTCCCAAACTAATGATAAATTGCGCAGCAATCAAAATGGTAATGAGGATCTTTAATATCACGAAGATATAGTAGCCTCCGTTATGGCCGAATGGGTCGACGGCTGGATCACTCAGGCTTCCTGCAATGAAATAAAATGTAAGATAGAAGTTGGCCAGAGAAAAGTACATAAAGAACAGGCTGATGAATTGGTAGATAAATTCGAGGTGAAACATGGCTTTACGAAGAACCGAGTGCTCCGTCTTCCATATCTGTCTGAAATGGATCTGAGCGTAGATGGCTGCAAAGAGAGCACCATTGAGCCATCGTCGCCGCTGACTGATAAATTCTGCGACCTTATCTGTTCAAGCTGTCAGCCAACTGTTTCTTGTGCGGACAGCTAAAAAAGAACAATGACTTACCTGGAACGTCTGTATCGCCAGTGCAAGACTTGACGTGCTTCAGAATCCACTTCTCGCCTCGCTTAGCAACCAGTTCCCAACATAGAATACGGTCCTCCGCAAGATACATATTAGCAGTGAACACATCCGCATCTTTTCCTTCCAGCTTTTCTCCTTTGAAATACTGAGCTAGAGGTCCCTTGCCCTCATTGTCATTCTGCAAAGCAATATACCTATAAGCCGAAAGAGCTCCTGGCAAAACCGTGATATAGCCAAAAACGCTTTCCATCGGCTTATCCAAGATATTAGACATCTTATATTCAAAATTCTGCGCTGCGACAATGGGATTTAGAAGATTTTTCCATCCTGTACCCTTCATAGCCCTGACTTCTCCAGATGCCCCTGCAACGTTTGAATCCTGATCAAAAGCCTTCCATAGGTGATACAACGACGTATTTCCTGGCCGTGTACCGACATCGAGCAAGATACACACATTTGGCTGCAGAAGCGGGCAGAAAGCGTTGAAAAGCCATCTATGTGAGTTCAATTTCTTGGCATTCTTTTCCTTTAAACAGAACAGCACCTGCACAGGAACGACGCCTCTTTCGGCACCTTTAAATCGCAAATCAGAATCGAGTGAGATTTGGGTAGTGTACTCATACAAATGCGCTTTGACTTCCTTCCCGTTAACCAAGTTCTTTGCAATTCCGTCTTGAAAAATACCCATAGCGGCCATACAGTCCAACACACGAGGGTTAATATTCTTTCGTCCGTCGGCGACAATGCAAACGACAACTTTCTTCCAACCTTCTTTACCCCATACTCGGCTCTTAGAACGCGAGCACAAATGCCCAATATTCCTCATTACTGCATGCATAGTTCTGGTGAAATTAATTTCGTCTTCATTGTACATTGTTATGCAAATGCACAGTTCTGTCTCTCGATCGTTATTGGCAGGTCGCAAGTTAAATCCATTTTTTACAAAGTCGTCTGGATCACAGGTTGCAGCTGTGTACCGCATATATGTAAATTCATCATTATCACGCCGTGGAAGAAAGCTATAGAGTTTGGTAGGGACTGGACAGTCCAATACCAAATTACCACGCACAAGGCGGACTTGCTTGCGAGCTATCGACCGATGACGACGAGGTTGTGCTGTCTCCGGTACTGACTCAATTACCGGACTGCTGATTGATGATGCTGCCTTTTCGCTCAATATAGATACGTCCGAGTCATCGATGTCCTCGTCCCCGAGAGAAGTGTACCTTAATGATGAACGACCCGATAATCTCTTCTCAGAGGAATACGAGGGTAATGAAGCAACTGTAAATCGCTCCAACTCTTCCTCGTCCTCTTCTTCCTCATCGACATGAACACCGACTGCAGCATATCCGCCGTCCTTGTCTGGTGATGGCAAAGCCAATGGAACAGGAGTTAGCATGCGCGATGATTGGTGATTTTTCAAGTTGGCGCTTGCTTCAACGATCCCAGTCGACGGGATAGAACTGTGATCCTCTATACCCGCACCATCTTCCAAAGTAATACCGGGCTGCCGTGCAGGACTCGATCCAGAAATATTAATTAAGGAGTCGCTGTCACGTCGCTGCTGAAGTTCAGTCACTGTCGGGAAAAACGGCGGGGGGGATGAAGTAGCCGTGTTCTGCGGCATTCCACCCGCGCGAGCGGCTGGCGGTACTGGCAATGGTCTGATCGAGGAGCTAGACGGCACATAAGGAGAATTGGTGCTGCTGTTAATGCCGAGCGCTGGTGAAACTGGCGACGAATGTGACTCCAATCGAGCCCGAGATCGAGGTGATTCAATATGCGCCCTAGAAGGCGATTCTACAGAAGGCATAGCCAAGTCACTGCCATATGGTGCCCTCATTGAAGAGGATCCACTAGCCGCTTGAAAGAGTGGCTCCTCCGGACCATCGTTGTTAAAGAACGCATTACGCAGGCTGCGCGGTGAGCGATGTAGTTTGGCATAAAAACCATTAGTACTAGGTCTGCTTGGGAACGGGCTTCGAGTCGGAGATGGCGGAGTTGAGTAAGGGATCGCAGGATCGTCTGTCAGAGTTAGCAATTAATGTAAGTACTTTAATTTGAAATCTGTTACCCACCAAGAGTCACATTACCAAAGTTGGGCATTCCCTCGGACAATCGATCATAATTTCCTCGTCGCGGGGGGGTCGACGGACGCATTACTATTGTCGATGAAGATGGCGCGACATCCTCGGACCGGGTGAGATTCCGCAGCGGAGACTGCCTTGACGGCGATGTCTGATTGTTCAGACGACTATACATATGCAATATCCAGCCGGCGATTCAAGTTTAGCTTGGAGGACAAATCAACGATCGTAGAAAGTGGATGCTAACATAGTGGGGCGAGAGAGTGTACGCAGTTGGAAAAATGCAGGAACGATAGACAAGCCATGGTAAGTAACTCCGACGCGCTGCCGGTTGCGCTAGCAGCGAAGAGCACCACGTCCGCTGGGTCGTGGAGCCCCAAGTCCTGCATCACAATAAATAAACATTTCTAATTTAGGAGTAGGTACACAAAACGCCGCACACATACGATCACCACGACAACGACGGTTAAGTTCGTGCCTGTACTTCGGCCACCAAATTATTGCCTCAGCGGAATGGTTATTTTCGAGTTAACTTACTTGAAATGCTCTGGGTTGGAAACACCACAATTCATATTATACACCCAAAATACATACAGGCAAATATGTTTATACTTTGAGAATGATTGGGCTATAAAGGTTTTCTTGAAAGCGTTCGCGCCTGCAGAAACGTTTCACAGCCTCTGCCCAGATGCTACCTTACACTATATTACTACAAACGATGAGGAATCTATTAACTAATTACAAGCAAATTAAACAAAATATTAAACAATATAATACAACCTGCTCATCATCTATTGGTTTCAACTGATCATTGGTCCTTCTTGTCATTCGGAACATAGTCAGCTCTTTCTAATGTTACGCCACTTGTTAAGACCTCACTAAAGTACTCTAACGCAATAACGAACACACATAACAGGCTAGCAATGCAATAATGGCTGATACTCATACCAATATCCAGCCAGCTGCCTTCATCCAATACGAGATAAAAGAAGTTTAGGGTCAGAATGTCGGAGATTGAGAGCACCATTGCGAAAAGAGACGATGGCTTCACACCCAATCGCTGAGTCAATAAGCCCAGGTCCGCAGATATAACTGCGAATGGAACGAGGATCTTGAAAAGAAGTAGAGCACCCATTGCAAAAGGATCGAATACCGGCAGAAGACGGTATACCGAATCAAGTGAGAATGAAGAAATGCTTGCGATATTTCCGGTTCCGAAAAATGCAATTTGGGTTAAGAAGAAAAAGAACAAAGCAATTCGGATGTCTGCCAGTTCCAGTCGGCGAGACGCGCTATCAACAACATGCTTGCCATTTGTCGTAGACTTGTCAAATTTCTTTAGTGCATGTTCCTTTGCGCGTCTATCATCGTAGATTTTACGCTCTAAATCGACCCAAAAAACGAGATTAAAGAAAAATGTAACATAAAATAAACCTTCGTAAGAAATCGTCAGAAGAATGAAGGTTGGCGCAAAGGCTAGGAAGATTAGAAGAAGACGAGCTCGATAATCATGGTATTTGCTCTTCAGGTGCAACAATGGCAGAGTAAGTGAGCAACCTTTCACAGTTAAAATAATAATTTCAGCCAGTTTCAAATACCACAAACATACCTAGAATTAGCCATCCAACAATCTGATTGCCAAACGGTAAACCCCTGCGCGCCTGCAGAGACTTGACGGTGGAATACGTGACAACCATGGAGAGGATAGTAAGACCGAGCTAGCAATTCTTAGTCTACTATGTATGAAATTACTAGTTGCCATTACTTACTTGTAGCCCCAATACAGTCATCGTGAAAGTAGAGATGGAGTGCCCTCCAGAAGCTGATCGTCTAGCCAGCCACAACATACTCACAATTCCCACAGCAGCCATTAGTCCACCGGCCACCAAACTGATATCTCATTAGCCTTTATGACTACAATTGGAATATGCAAATATTACGTACATCTGCGGAATGCTCTCTTCCTTAACCACAGGAAGCAAGGTGAACGTACTCATCAACCAGCACGAAACAAACCATGAAAGTACCAACGTTTTGTTCTTCTTGCAAATTCCGTAGTTCTGAATTAATGGCCACACTGATATCATGCCGTAAATGACCGAAAAGACTTCTCGATGGAAATATCCAGCAACGATGGCCTCCATTAGTGCAAAGAATGCCATTAGCTGGATGATCAACTTTACTACAGTGTTCCGTTTGGGTCCACCCGCGTTCCAAATGAGGATTTTGAGACCCTCCCAGAGCGACATCCGATACTCGGCCACGGTTTCCCAGAACAGGACCGGAAACACGGCATAGAGATAATGCATTAAAGGCGAGTGCTTAAAATAAAACATTCCGAATAAGGCACTTAACAGGACAGCTGCAGAGAATGATAACTAAAAAAATTAGATCCGCAACCGATACTTGACTCATAATGCCGATCCACTTACTAAAGGGCCAAACGAAGGAGCAATCTTCGTGGGAAGGATATAAAAATCCAAGAACGAAGTCAATGCGTACAGGATCCACCCAACAAAGCCACATGTGACTAAAGATCTCAAGAAGAGCCAGTCATAGCTATATACGGTCAGGATAAATGTCTATGAGCCAACGACTCTGACTTACGTTTGCAGATATCTCAAGCCTTGAAGACCCAACATTATGAGCTCATGTGCCAGCTCGATGGCACTTTCATATTCTCCATTGGCATCAAACTCAGACAGCTTCGAAATTTGAGAGTTCAGGCTGCTTGAACCATTCTCAAGCAGCGGAAATGGTTTGAAATTCAATTCTATATCGATGGTTTGAACTATATCACTAATCAGACGAATGACTACCAGTATACTGCCATACGTACATACCTTCTTTAACACGGTACTGCTCCAAAATCGCCCGCGCATTTGCAACTATTGCCTTGCTCTTCAATTCGAGAGGTGCATCTATGAAATCAAGTGGTAGCCGTCCGACTGAATTCGCCGGATAGTTCAAGCCAATTAAATATGACTGTTGTCATTTAATTAGTAATGCCGTCAAGAAAAGTTCAATTGATTCCCATACCATTAATGAGGCGATGTCAGCCTGCTCTACATCCACTCTCTTGACAGTGTCCAAATCCCACGGAATGGAAAACTCATCATGCCCAGCGGGGTTACGTGTATCTGGCTTCGCCACTCCCGCACCCCACGCAACCAATGGGGTTCGTGTATTGTCGGGATGTCCGTCACCGTGACTGCCCATGGCGCTCATTCCATGATCAGCCGTGAATACCCAGGCGGTCTTGTCGTCTTGATAAAAGTCATCGATCGCTTTCTGCAGTTTTTGAATACCTGTGTCAATGTGTTGAATATTTCTGAAGTACTCTACCGACTTCGGGCGACTGACATGGCCAGCGGTATCGATACCCAACAGGTGAAGGAAAAATACAATTTTGTCTTGTCGCAAGGCCGCATCGACTGCTGGATCAGTAGTCGCATTTTTAAATAGAGCTTCAACTTTGTCAAAGACGTACGTGTCCAGGTCTCGAGAATCTATTACAAATTATTAATATTATAGTTCTGCTCCCAACTAGACAGTACCGACCTTTCGTGAAATCCTCAAACTCATGGCCGTACATGTAAATTTCCACTCTATCTGGCTCAGAAGCTCCCATTGCAAACATTGGAAGAATGTCTGGTGAGCCGAAAGACCATGTGTGTCGTGACTGGTTAAACACCGAATCGAAGTTGACAGGGTTCTCTTTCCATCCTGTGGGCATATTAGAACAGATGCTCAATCACTAGCACCGCGGCGCACCGAACCTTTTGTAACGGCGCTAACGTCCTCATAGAATCCAGCAATTATTGCGACATGTCCTGGACGTGACTCAGTAGGCATTCGCGTGTGGGAAACTCCAAAAGTTCCTTCCTCCAAAATCTTGGACCGTATGAATGGTGCTGCGTATTCATAGGAATCGGACGTAGCATTGAATCGAGCCTCGAAGCACTTATCAGCTCTTAAACCATCACCTATTTACTTAATTAGCTCAAATCTAGTATACTATAGTATTCGTATATATATTTAGCTGACGTACCAACTATAAGGAAGAGCCGTTTTGCCGGTGCTTCCTCGGTGGATATGAAGTGTTGCATGCCATGCACCAATGGCGTTATAAAGTAAATATCAAAAATTGACCATAAATACACTAAATGGAAGAGAATGCCGATAAACAGCACAGACTGCTTCCCTAACCGGTTCATTGAGACTATTTGATGCTGCGGAGGTATACAAAATAGACGGTCGCTAAATCTATAAACAAAATTTCCAGACGAACTCTATACCTCACTTATTGATCAGCCCTCATAATCAAATCAGGAGCGACTCAATATATCGACAATTGAGTGGTATGAACAATTGGAAAGGAGAACTTCGTTTCGCGAGTATGCAGACGCCAGCCTTGTCCAGCTCCGGAGTGCCACTTGAAAGTCCCTGCGAAATCAGTGAACATCCGTCACATTTAAAGCCATAAATCTACATCAACGTGAAAGTCGTGATAGTTTCGGACGAACAATGTGGTCCACGCTATTGCCATGTGCGCGTTCTTGTGGACAGCCACCTGTTTGGTTCTCGAGGAAATCCAACGTCATTTATTTATGCAGCCCTGCTCAGAATGTTGAATTTTATATTTCCCTTGTAATTCTCAGGTCGTTGCATAATACTGTTCGATTAAAAAACTAATAATAAAGAGAATCGTAAAATGATTATGAAAAGTCGACAAACACCATGAACTTAACCCAAAAGAATCCTGCTCCACTGCCATTATGCAAAACGTCTCGAACCTAAGCTATCTCTAAGTACATAATTCGCGGAGACCCAATGACTATTTAGGCGAGATCACCAAATCCAAGCTCGTAGACGAAGCCCAGAGTGAGTTTCGCGTGCTCAGCCATATGCTCGAAAGAAAGTCTATCGATGGTGTCGCGCGTAGAGTGGATGAAGGGGTTGGAGTCCTTGAAAGTAGACTCAATGACGAAAGCAGATGGGTAGCCGACCTTCGCGGCAGAAGCGTGGTCGGAGCAGGCGTAACCACACTCGGTCTCGACATATGGGATGCTTGAGTATGACGAGATAACCTTCTTGATAAACTCAGTGAGCTCAGAGTGGACGAAGTCGGTGATGACGCCAAGAGACTCGGGAAGACCGTTGTCAATGGTCTTCTTGACGAAGCCAGTCATGTCTTGTTGAAGCATAGCTCCAACACTAATCTGGCGCTTAGCGTACTCGGAAAATATAGCTTGCGAACCAAGGAGTCCACCCTCCTCAGCAGAGTACCAGTGGAACTCGACAGTGTTGTTGGGGGCAAAGCCGTTCTCAACGAGTACACGGAAGGTTTCGAGGATGGTGACAGTTCCAGATCCATCGTCGTCAGCGCCGGGAGCCCCAAAGAAGGATGGAAAAATGAGGTTGATTGAGTCCTGATGGGCACCGACAACAACGGTACGGTCCTCAGCAGTATTGTATTTAGCACCCGGGATGCGAGCAATCAGTGAAGTCTGAGGCCATGGGTGATGAAATGGGAAAACGGCAATGTCGGGATTAACAGCGGCGATAGCTTTGACAGTGTCAAAAAGCCATTGCGAACTGTCAGCACCAGTGGTTGACTTGTAATATCTGGTGTAGAACGAAGTGAAAGTCTCAAGATTGGCCTTCATGTTGGATATACTGATATTGTCGAGGAGAGGAGCGGCTTGTTCGACAAAAGAGACCTCTGCTGGGTATGTGACATTGACCACGACTTGGACCGGATCATCTGCATGGTCGGTAATATCGAAGAACTTCTTGCCAGCCTGGAAAAACAAATTAGTTTCTGGATTAATATACTTCAATGTACTGGAATCTATGCATACCCGCTTCAACTGGAGCTTATCAGCCTCGGAGATCCACTGGGCACCAGCCTCGGTCTGGACAAGTCGAAGCTCGTTCGGGTTGAATACAGTCTGAGTGCTGTGCTCAGAAATAAGGGCTGCATTAGCAGCTGAGGCTAATAGAAGTGTTACGGCAACTGTTGAGAAATGCATAATTGATTGTACCGTGTCTGGTGTGAATGACAACGACGACGATTGGGGACGTGACAAATTGTTCTGATATATTATCTAGCACGCGCGAACAGGAGTACCAGCGGTAGTTTTGTGCGGCGAGACGGCCGGTGATTACGAAGCCTAAGTTGTTGCGGACAGACACCCTAACCACTGTACACTGGGTCGTCCCAGAAAGAGGATACCTTGGCAAACTGGCAAAACGTTTTCAGTTTAGTCATTCCACTTATTGTACACATCTGTTATTGTATACAGCTCACGTGTATTAGACGGCCACCAAACCCCGGATTTTGAACATTACGAACAGAATGCCGAGATCTGGTGGTACCTTGGTTCTTGCCAGCTTGGACCCAATCATGTGATACCTTCTCAACAACAAATACGGGACTAAGGGAGTACCTGAGGTGCCAGGGGGGAGAGGTTACTGCTGCAGATCCACAGAGAGATCAGGCGGGAATTAACTGTGGCATTATATGGGACTGTGACTGGTGTCAGTGGACGGTCATGAGTGGTCTTACCGGATCTCGCAATTAAGTTGGCAGAAGCACTGAAAATGACTCCAACCATTGGTACACAACTTCTACATATTCCGCTGCATGTTCTCTAGAAACTGCGACCTTGACAACACAGTATTCATGACGAATAAGATCCATGAACCCTTCCTCCTACTCAACATCACTAATTTTGTATTTAAATTTGGTGATCTTCCTCGAGAGCGACAACACATCGGTATTGCACGACGATCGCTTGCGATTGCCGCATTCGGACCGTGGGGCCATCCATACTAAGAGCCTAGTGATTGAAGGACCCATTGTTATGTAAGTTTCCAAATCCGAACCATTTATTGCTGCTCTTCTATATATTGTACGGTGCCTTATTTCACTTTAAGTATACGAAGTCAGAAGAACCAACTTGAATGAGAAATGACTGATGAGTACATTGCGATTTGTTGAATTGAATATTCAACAAAGTGCGATTGTCACCGGACAAAATATGAATGGGGAGAGGCTGTACGTCGAAGCAAGCACGCAAAGTGAACCCAAGTTTATATTAAAGTCAGAATTTTTTAGTCTAACAATTCTATGTTCACAGTTCGTAATGCATCAACGGCCCACTGTGGAAACTTCTCCTGGTTCCCACCATGAAGTGTGGCAAAGAAATTCTTTATGAACGATGGAAATTCATCGCGGATAATTGCTTGTTGCGCAGCGCGCATTAAGTTGAGCTGGTAATGCACATTGTGGAGTGTGAGCATGTGCGCGCCACTGGTCTCCTGTACCGTGTACGTTTAGCAAATCAAATAGAAAAGTAACTCAGAATAGACAAGAAAAAGCTGAAGTAACGTACCTTCGCTGCCAAATGGTGAATCAAGGATCGGGTTATTCCCATGCCTCCATTACTTTTTGGAGTACAGATCGGACAAGTGCAATCCTCTTCCACTGGACCATAGTCCGTAGCAAAGCATTTATTTCGCAGATTTAAAACTCCCTTAGCTGTAATCGCGTTTCCAAATCGCTGACAGCAGTCAGAGATAAACTCCCAGAGGGACTATGCAAACGTAGCACTTACCGCAGTCCTTGTCGGATATACACAATCAAATAAATCAACGCCTAAGGCCACTGACACAAGCATATCCTCAGCGTATCCCTAAATTATAATGTCAATTGGTCGTTCCGTATCCGGCATGCTTTTGTAATTACCACGCCCATAACATATATCGGCTTATTACGTGGAAGCAGATCCGTGCAGTATGAGACTCTGAAAAATGGTTATTAGTCTTATGTGCGATAGAACGTTGATAGACATGATAGAAACATACACTTTGCAGAACTGCTCCTTCGCTTCGCCGCCCGATAAACCACCGATAGCTATGCCAGGAGTGTTTCGGTTTGCCATTTCGATGCAGCAGGTGCGACGCAAGTCGAGGTCTAACCCACCCTGGATAATAGCAAAGAGATTCTGTCTCTCAGGGTTCTTGTTTGCAGCAATACATCTATCCAGCCAGCGTATACTTCGGTTCATTGCTTCTTCGACCCTCGGTCCGGTGGTCAGAGTGTGAACGACGTCGTCCAATTGCATGCTACAACCATGCGTCAGTCTAAATAATACAATTTTGTACCCAAGTATATCATACATAATATCGGATCCTATACTGTTCTGCAGTTCAATCGAGTGTTCCGGGGTGAGAAGCATAGGAGTGCCATCGTGAGGACTTAAAAACCGGACGCCCTCTTCTGTGATCGTGGCCAGTTTCAATAATGACACCATTTGGAAACTATCATCGTTAGAATTTTATATGCGTGACAACCTCCTTCACGTACCCTCCGCTATCTGTTTACAAACGTTAGTTATTTGGCCGAATCGGTTAACAGGCGGAAGTGACATACCGGTTAAAATATTTCGTGACCAAGACTGCAGTTTGTGCGCTCCACCGATAGAATCTAATACATCTTTTCCCGGCTTCAGACCCCTTTAATGGCCAATAATCAGCGTCAATGCTCGTTAGTGGTAACGGTTATCCAATAACATACAAGTGATAGGTGTTATTCAAGCATATCTTGCAACCTAGGTCTTCCAATTGTTCAGGTGTCAACCCTTTTAATGATGCCTGAGTAGCCACAGGCATAAACATTGGTGTCTCGACCTGTAATTGTCTCATTAGATTTTTCGAAGACGTCATTGTAATGCTTAGGGTGTTACCAGTCCATGAGGTAAAGTCATATTCGCTACTCTTGCTTTGGATGTTGAGCATTGCGCAATGACTTCATATGTCAACGCAGATTTCGCGACTTGTGGGCAAACAGATTGCATTTTTGGTCATTCCAGTAATGCAAGAGTAAATCTGAGTTTGGTTTGTCCTAGATCTTGAATTGTTGATATTCTTGGAGTGGAATTTTTGTGGTTGTTGTCTCTAGCTATACCCTGCGAAACAAAATCGAGCCGCACAGTTCACCAAGGCGATGGGCAGCAGCGTGGGTCACACGAATCAGAGGCCATAACAACAGACTCCAGTGGAGCGAGTGCACAGTTTATGTAAGTTTGCATATCTTCAGTTAAGCTCCTTATGACCAAAAGTGAACAATACTCTATCGCTGTAGGGCACGGGAACAGACCGTGGTCAAATGAGTGAAACTTCCCATACGATAGGCGATAAGGTAATGCATTGAAGATTACTAGTGTCAACATAGTGCCTGCGCAAGTGCAACCGTCACATTATTACCGGGATTTTGCTAATATGTTATTTGACAATTGTAATTAAGGAATGTGGGAGGACGAAACCTTGTGGTGAGCGGCCGCAAAGTGATTCTCTGACGAGCAATTTGAGAGTCGGACCTACAGTACTCACGTCTTAACTCCTAAATTTACTATTTAATTAGCGCACAAAGGGGGGTGAAGAATCGCTACAAAAAATGTGTGGACAGCTATAAATAAATATGACAGCTGGGTCCACATCTTGGGAGCAAACGAAGGAATGATTTCTCCTGGTGCGTCGTGGTTGTCCGCAGCATTTTTTATCCACAATGCTGGAAAGCGCGCAATAATAATTTGGGGAAGGAATGCGCGGGACTAGTCTCAATTTAGATTAGCCACGTATGGCATCGACGGCTAGATTAGAAAATACAGGAAGCTTATACGCGCCACGGCCATCTTCGAGGGGTTAATGCCTGTGCGTGTTGAGTCTACTACCCTAGATGCGCATGCAGTTTATAGTTATTCCGTAATCTCATATAAGGAAAGTGCACCAGGCACCGAAACTCCATTTGCGTTAACACATTCCTCCGAATTTTCACTCTGTCGATTTTGGCCTACAAAACGCGAATACCTCCACTATCGATAGATTTGCAAAGATTGTTACTTACTATGGTTTTTCGGTGGCATCCAACTGTATCTTTCCTGGTTGCACTGTTTGTACCATTTGTGCGGGCCGTGAATGACACGGCACTCACAGGGACATGGACAACTAAGGCAAATACCGTATTCACGGGCCCGGTAAGTTAACTACTTGCGCTTTTAGAACCTGTGCACGGCATTGGTTTCTCCGATTTAGTTCTGTATAACAGAATTCTAACTTGGCGACTTGCAGGGCTTTTATGATCCAGTCGATGAGCTTCTATATGAGCCAAATCTCCCGGGCTTGAGCATGAGTTTCACTGATGATGGATACTATGAAGAGGCGTTCTACTATGTAATATCTCAACGTAAGTGGCATATAGGTGGTTATATATGCTCTAAAAGGAGCTGCAATAAGTAAGCGAGTTAACTAGAGTGTTGGAAATCTAGCTTCCAACCCATCCTGTCCTACTGCTCTACTGCAATTTCAGCATGGGACCTATGAGATCGCATCTAATGGTTCTATCCTATTGTATCCATTCGCTGTGGACGGACGTCAGCTAGTGTCCGACCCGTGTACTTCGGAAGAATCCGTCTACAGTCGATATTCCCAGTTTGAAGTCTACTCGGTAATACTATTGTCATAATCCATTTGATCGTCACGGCTAATACGTGTTTGCAGGACTGGGATATCACAACCGACGACTATCGGGGGCAGTACAAATTGCAGCTTTACAAATTTGATGGCACTCCGATGAACCCAATGTATCTCGCTTATCAGCCGCCATTGATGCTGCCCACTATCACAATGAATCCAACAGCATCGGCTACTTCTGCAGCTACAGCATCATCAACAGTGAACGCAAAAAGCCGTCTTAAGAGGTCTTTCGAAAATCGGTCGAAGACAGATGCCATAAAGCGCCCGGTGATCGATGGCAACTTCTGGTGGTATGTCGGTATGGTCATGATGATTGGCGGAGGAAGTGCGTTCCTGTTTTTGCAACGGCAGAGTATGTGCGAGCAGTAATTATCGAACTCGTTAATTCAGGTGTGTCTCTTCTGCAACGCTGCGCCGAGTTACGCAATAATGTGACAGTCGAATTTGCGCATTATTTACAGCATTACCATGATTTACGATCGCAATCACCTTCCAAAGATGGAGGTGAAGGACAGTTGGTTTATGTCTTTCATGGGTTTTAAGGAGGCGTTGGCATTTAGATAGTAAAGGTCTTTTCAGTGAATTGCAAACATGGACGCGTGAGTGCTTATTAAGTACTAGGCAGTAGATATTTGGTTCTGTTTGTTATTTATAATTTGTTTATCCCTTTGCTCCTGGTCCTTTTCGCTTGTATTAGCCAAGTACGCCTGGAATTGTACAAATTATGTTGTGTGCAATATTTTGCGCACCAAGTATTGTTGCACGTGATTTGTCGAGTTTTCGATGTTTTTGTTTCATTGTATATTTATAGAATGCGAGTGCTTTTGGTTGTTGATTAAACTGCGTCGCCCAAGAATTTGTCTTATTTACACGCTATTAGGGCTGTTGACGATTTGCCGATTTGCCGATTTGCCGATATCGGTCTATACGATATCGTCAGTGTCAAAATCTTGCCGATAAAACGTAGGTATTAGCCGATATAGTATCGGCTGACGATATCGGTTAGTTATCGGCAGAAAATTCCTTAATTAGGACTAGCGGGTATTCAACGCTATCACGTGATATGGGACTACCAACTATCCGCCCGAGTTGACCGACGGTAGGGAGCCTCACGTCATAAAGAAGCCCACAAATTTAACATGGCTTCGTGCTCCTTCTACAGGCGAGCGGTTCCGCGATGCCATACGAACACTGTAAGATTATGGATATATGTACTCCCGGAAAAGCCCAGTATATAGAGTTTTCTATTGCTTATAAAAATTATTCATCAACATCCTCATCGTATCCGCCTTCATCGAATACCTCCTGACTCCAAGTAAGTCTCGCCCTGCGTTGAACAATCTATCCACTTGGACTTCGGAGGCCGGAATGGCCAGATAATCTCTAGCCGCCGACGCCATTCGTGGATATTCCTGTTTATGCGTGTACCACCAATGGCAGAGCCAATTGGGATCCGCCGTATCGATTGTAGTGACTAAAGGGCTATCAAAATATCGTTGGATGTCAGAAAGTAAAGTCTGGCTGCGAGGCTGCACTTTGGAAAGCATTCTAGACTCCAAATTGTTGCTACTGTAATCCGCCGAAAGACGCAGATTCGCAGGCGAATCGTTATCAGTGGATGCATAGATCGAATGAAGCCTTTGGCGGATAGCATTAACTATAAGGGCACCTGAGTTATCGTCCGCTTCTCTCTCTGGCTCTTTCAAGATCATTTTGTTTCAGGGTTTAGGGGTTCATGGTGCCCTCTGAAATAATAGAGGAACTGGATTCCACGGTTACAGGGCTTGTCGGATCCTGAGATTGGGAAGGAAGGATTTCGATTAAGGCATCAACAGTCAAGTATTCCGAAGGGAAAGGATCGGAGGCCGCTGGCAATTCTTGTATACGATCTTCGAATGGAGCTTCCTCCTCGCTTCGGTCATTCAGAAGGCGGTAGTCTAGGCGTCTCTGGCGGCTGGGTCGAGGACTAAGGGCCATATTTGTTACTTAAACAAGTAAAGAAATCAGCGATTTAGATTTGGATTGAAACAGTAGGCAAAGGGTTAGTAAACGAAAAAAAATGATGGGAAAAAAAGAGAAAGGAAAAGGGGGCCACGGGCTCTAGCTGTATCCTGGACCTTTATCTAAAGCAGACTTGTTGAGATTTTGATAGAACACATAAGGACACGCCATTATTTTGGTGATGAATCACATGGTTTTTATCGGTACCGATACTATATCGGCACATATCGGCACCGATATAGTATCGAGGCCACAAAATCCGCCGATAAAATTACGAATAAATATCGGCAGACTTTTTATTTCGCCGATATCGTATTCGTAGCGTAAAAAGTCGCCGATATCGTATCGTCAACAGCCCTACACGCTATTTGTCGTATATATTTATTAAGTAGGAGGTTATACTACAGTATAATAATTAAACTGAACACACGCTTGATAGTAACCTTGGTCGATCGCGTGCAGAGCAATGAAACATGACACTGACGCGTGGAAATTCCTCGTGTGGGTTAGGTGAGTGCCCAAAAGAGCATAACAACAACGTCGCGACCGATTTAGTAGCGTCAGATAAACACGACGTCGGCACATGAGAGAAAATCTCACCAATCGTCGTCCTCAAGGATGTCGGTATCAAATAATTCATTATTTCTCAAATGGCTGCTAGAATGGCAGCAGCAGTCCGAATCGCTTGGCTCGAAGTCGCATCACACTTACAAGAAGGCGCACGACACGTTGAAAGCATGTCCAGTAACGTTCGCACATCCGCGCGAGATGTTAACGCTGAAGGGATTCGGGCAAGGAATCTGTGGAAGATTAGAGAAAAAGATGAAAGAATATTGTATTGCGAACGGGCTTGCCATACCGAATTTTAGTCAGGGCCCGATGGAACGTGGGCCTGTACTGACTGCGGACGAGCTTCCGACGGCTCCGGCGAGGAAACCTAGAAAAACTGCAGCAAATAGTAGTAGTATGGTTATTAGTTGTCTTTATGTTTGGAAATATTAGAACTAATTCTTTTCCTTAGCAGCTTCGAAGTCACAGGAAAATTATCCTCCGAACAACAATTCCACTACTGAGCCAGCACCATCGAAGAAACCACGTACTAGAATGCCAAAACAATATGTTCCAACCTATCGATCCGGTGCTTATGCTATTCTTCTTGTACTGTATGAACACAACAATGATCCTATTTCCGGCAACAGCGCTCTGGCGAAGAACGAGATTATCAGGCTTGGACAGCCTCTCTGTGATGCATCGTTCGAAGTTCCTGCAGGATCAAGCAAAGATCAGAGTATCGGATCCACGACTACAGCTCATTATACAGCGTGGGCAAGCGTCAAAATGCTGATCAAACATGAGCTTGTTATTGAGAGCGGCAAGAGAGGGCGGACAACCTATCAGATATCTCATCAAGGTATTGAAGTCGCCAAGAATATTCTAAAAGTTGAGAAAGCCACGAATGGAGCAAGCAGTGTGAGAAATGGCAGTCCTGTTCATGCATTACCGACTTCTTCACCGACTCAGAGACAACCAGCAACCGCTGCTCGGAAATCCACAAACGAATCTAATGTGAACTGTATGACGTGGCCGCCATGGCATCTTGCTGGCGGTGATAGCGATGACGATGATAGTTTTCCCTCTGGATTGGCTGATGACCAATCACAACTGTGGCGACAACCACTGCAGCAGCCTGCAGTTGGAATGACCCCACCCGTTCTGAGGTCAACAGCAACAAGCGCATCAACTGCAAAGCCAACTACGACAGATTCAGTCTCGTCGACTGCTCGGATCGCTTCTAGTTCGCAGAGAGTCGCTTCCGATACTACATCTGCGGCTGCAGCTGCAAGAAGCAGGTACCTGGCGACATCTATTCTGTCTTCTATTTCGCAAACGCCTCCACCAGCTTCCATCACACTCCCACAGTTCACGCCAAAGATCTGGAATCGGGGATCGTTTTCCGTTAACGTGATTGTCGATAATCGTGAAATTCAGTCTCAAAAAGAGAGGGATTTTTTCAGTAAGAGGCTGAATGAGATTCCAGGAGTTGACGCCGACGTGCGAGCACTCGGTCTTGGAGACACATTATGGATAGCAAAGCACAAGCGGACAGGCGAAGAGGTCGTCTTGGAGCATATTGCTGAACGAAAACGACTGGATGATTTGATGAGCAGTATTAAGGATGGAAGATTCCATGAGCAGAAATACCGCCTCATGCGTTCCGGATTGCGGAGTGTAACGTATATAGTGGAAGAATCCCCTGGCGTGGATCTCGGTGTTCTATTAGAATCAGTTCAAACGGCCATCTCATCTACCCAAGTAGTGAACGGATTTTTTCTCAAGCGGTCGTCAGGCATTGAAGAAACTGTGAGGTACCTGGGTCGACTCACTCAGAAGATTAAGAAGATTTACGAGGACAAAGAGCTACACGTTATTCCGGACGAAGCAATTGACAGTCGCACATATCTCTCTCTAATGTCGCACCTGCATTCTATAGATCCTCAGACGTCATATCATATCTCATTCCCCAGTTTTCAGGCAGTGACATCCAAGAATAACAATTTAACCGTTCGTGATGTGTTTTTGCGAATGCTGCTCACAATACGTGGTGTTTCATGGGAAAAGGCACTAGAAATCCAGAAGCATTTCCCTACGCCACGACATATCTGGATGGAATTGAACGCAGAGTACCGGATGAGGGGTGAGCAGGCTGCTAGAAATTTAGTGGCAAGCAAATGTGGTCTTGAGAGCGCGGTGGCGAGAAAACGAATAGGACCGGCACTGTCGAGTAGGATCGCGGAAATATGGGGCCCTGTGCCACAAAGGGATGATGGTGAATAAGCATGTTATTGACAATGATTTGAAGCCGATGCATCTTGATGTGGCGGTTCACTCATATAGTTTTGTCAAGCAACGGGCTTCTCATTTCCTGGCGTATGTAACTTTGTGCGTTATTATGCAGGCGATAACTGATAATCCACATTTAACTGCCTGATATTGTACCAACAACAAGTAGTAGAGAACTGAGTTACTCGACTCTCACTAAATTAAAACGTGACGTAGAGAATCCTAAGGAGGCGTTGTTAGCGTGCGAACTCCCAACTCGTAACGGGCCCCGAAGAGGCCAAGTGTTCCGAATTGTCAACCTTGTCATTGGGTCCAGTATCGATCATCGCGCCACGAGACAGCGGATCCAAGTAACGCGATGGCGTCTATGGAGAATGTCGCGAAGAGTATGAGGACATTCGATGCTTTTCGTAAGTCCTGATTACTGTCCAATTCCAAATTCTCTAGTGTGCGACTGTTCGCTAAGTTTGATTTAGCCAAGGTATCCTCAACATACTCAACCCGGTCGTCACAAGGCGGTGTCGTCACAATTGTTCTCTCAATAATATGCATCTTTCTAATATGGACGGAAATTGGATCTTATTTCGCGGGCGTCGAGGAGCAACAGTTTATGGTTGACGATTCAATAGGGTGGGATATGCAAGTGAATCTCGACATTACAGTCGCCATGCCGTGCGTCACGCTTCACGTCAACGTGCAGGATGCATCCGGCGATAGATTACTGGCTGTCGAACTGCTGGAGATGGAGGGTACTGAATTTGATTTGGCGTCGAGTCACGAGCTGACGATAGAGTCTCGTGCTGAGGCGGACGGCGATCTGTCGAGTGTGTTTAGGCGTGCCAAAGTGGCAAAGAAATTCAAGAAGACAAAGAAATCGCACCCCAATTCTCCTGCGTGTAGAATCTACGGATCATTTAAGTTGAATAAGGTCCAGGGCGATTTGCACATCACGGCGAAGAATCACGGATATTTAGACCCGTCGATGTCATACGTTACTGATGAAGCTCTCAATTTCTCGCATGTGATTGATGAATTTTCATTTGGAGAATATTATCCCAAACTCGAAAATCCTTTGGACGGAGTCGCTGCCCTTATTGATACGAGTGAGTGACGGTGATCTTCTTCTGTACTTAGACTGTTCTAATCGATGAACAGACCTTTTCCGGTATCAGTACTACCTCTCGATTGTTCCTACGACGTACATTGGTTACGGTGGTCGGCATGTCGTTTTCACGAATCAGTATGCCGTGACCGAACAGCCGACCTCGAAGGTTAACCCGTCTCATCCTCCTGGTATCTATTTCAAGTACGACATTGAGCCCATAGGATTGACAATTGCAGAGCGTCGAATGCCTTTCTGGCAATTCCTTGTCAGATTAGTCAATGTGGTGGGCGGGATCGTTGTTTGTACTGGCTGGTTATATCCATTAATTGACAGTATATGGGTCAAGTGGACCAACCGGGGCAGATCCGTACCACATGAGACTCAGACGTTGTTAGACAAGGGATTGAAGAGAGACGACTAACTAGGATAGAAGTTCAGGTTGGTTACGACTGGTTTGAGATTACAAAAGTCGCGTGCTTTAGTCTTGTATAATACATGATCTCCTCAAAAGCTTAGTTCCTGCTGTGCTGATATGATGTTCATTGGGTCATATCATGCAAGTCAAACGATAGACTTATATTACCAACAGAGGTACTTGGCATTCAATCCCAAGCATACGATAGGCCAATACGATATATTATATTGCTAGGTAATTAGGCTATAGTCATAGCACAAATGTAAAGAGATTAACATGAAGTAATATATATCACGTTTGCCGCGGCCTCTTTTTACGTGGTGCGGCCAAGAACTGGACATGACGCGATGGTCTATGAGCCGCAGGCTAGCGGCTGACATGCGCTGGTGCAAGCCAAGACAAATATAGCCCACACCTTAAAACTAATCGCTGCAGTCCGATTGGTATGTGTGCCATTTGCACTCCTGAAGCAAATGCCATTTGATCCGCAGCATCGGCATCCGTGCTAGTTAAAGCTACATCATTCAGCGGTTGGGTTACCAGCTGTGCCCAGGATATCGGCGTTCCAGAATAGCAACAATCGCACTGTTACTCTTAGCGCGAATCTGCTCCACGAAGCTTGACGCCCGCTAATGCGAAACAGTTATAATGGCACCAGGAATGCTGCGACTTCAGAATACTGTTGGTTATATTCTAGTGCTTATAGCTAGCGTGCTTGTCGTGATTTGGCTTGTCACCATGCGTCACGAAGAGACAGCCGCTAGAGATACCCTTGCCGTTGTCGAAGACAACAACGCCGAAGCGCGGCTACATATGCAGTTTGTCAATCATGACACCCCGAGACGGCAGATACAGATGGTATCGCGAACCGGGGAACGAAAATTTTACGGCCCGGATGGAACTACTATGGAGGAAATGCCACGTAAGGACAAGCAAGCCAGCAGAGGTTGGAAGGACTGGACGCTTGGCCACGATCACGGAAAAGAAACTAGCGGACTTAGCAAACTAGCAGAGGATGTCAGAGAAAAGTTGGTACTCGAGAGTCTGAGCAAGCATAAACTGAAAACTCCTCATATTAGACGAGCCGTCAATGAGACCCTCAGTTCTACCAGTAGCGCTAGTCCCACGAGCTTGTCTACTACTTCAGCCTCAGTGTTTACGTCCAGTAGTAGCTCTAAAATTATGATTAGTTCTATGTCGAGTTCTGATAGCACTTCAACAATTTCGAGTTCAATTTTGGATGGGGCCTCATCTAGTTCCAGTTCAAGCGATTCGACCATTAGCTCAGCAATTTTATCATTTTCGTTGCGTAGTCCATCGCTAGGGACTTCTACTGTAAGCTTTCCACCAACAACCTCTTCAAGCAAAACGTCGTCTGCGAAAAGCAATACACAGAGCCAAACGGTTTCGTCCAGTGAGATAACGAGGTCTCCATCGGACTCAGTAATGAGTGAGACTCCTGTTTCGACGTCAGTATGGACCTCGACGTTGCGAAACCCCGATGGCACTGCGGTGTCGACAGTGACTGAGACTACGATTATATATAACATTTACTCGCCATCGTCATCCGACACTGCCAGTTCTGCTGTTGTTGCCGCACCACAGCTTCAAACAACAGCCGCTATCAACGAAGCGACTCACAGGAGCGCAGGTCAAATTGCTGCCAAAGTAGCAGTCGGTGTGGCGGGTATGATCTGGTTGCTTTAGATTTATGATTGCATTAATAAAACTGGTTGATTGCTTCTGGTGGATTGGGGGATTTGGTAATGGATGCATATAGAAAGGGATGATCACGATTACATATATACTAATTTGCTGGTAATACGGAATATGCACTGCGCCATGTACTACTAATAGTTAATAATAATGAGTACGGGCGTGTTTGTGATATTGACTCTCGAGTTCGGCATCCACGGCCTTGCGATGTTGTAAAATAAGTAATTTCAAACTGTAATACGGATATCGAAAGCGTTACGTATTGGGTTCGGGTTAGGGATTTGAGTGGTTTGCCATCATTGCGAATATGTGGCTTAACCGTTACAAATGTGTGCTTTACATCTTGGGCTTGCTAGAACAAAGTTTCTAGGTTCGACGCTCAAAATGCAACATCTTCACCACAGCTCACTCCAACTTCGTAATTCAACTCTGTCCCTTCCAACCTCTAGAGTGGCAAAATGCATGTTAGGATCCCAGCAGCTGTACGCCAGATTACCGCTGCAAACTTGCGACGATCATCTCAGCGCTCGCGATGCGCGCAATTGCGCAGTTATGTCTCAGAAACAATAAATAGGTCAGCAGTCGCTACGACAACTACTCCTCTAACCAAGCCGACTTCGGCGCCACTTCCTTCAGACTATTCTTCGGCTATAGAAAGCGTTGGTACTGGTAAGTAGTGATTTACGATTTGTTTATTGGACTTCGGCAGGGGTGTGGCAAGATTGGTATTTGCCACTGTAAGCGCTGAATGACTAATATCTGTCGCCAGATATCCTTCAGAATGTTGAAGTAATGGATACGAAAACTCGTCCTATTTACTTGGATATGCAAGCCACAACTCCTTTGGATCCCCGAGTTCTAGATGTTATGTTGCGATTCTATACAGGCCTTTATGGCAATCCACACTCACGGACGCGTATGTATTTGAAATCGATCCAGAGACAAAAATAAAGCTAATGTTATGATGAAGATGCTTATGGATGGGAAACCGAGGAAGAAGTTGAGAAGGCGCGAAAGTATGTTGCGGACCTCATTAACGCTGATCCGAAGGAGATTATATTTACGTCTGGTGCGACCGAATCGAACAACATGAGCGTGAAGGGTGTCGCTCGATTTTACAAGAATAAAAAGAGACATGTTATTACGACGCAGACCGAGCACAAGTGCGTTCTTGATTCCTGCCGGCATTTGCAGGACGAGGGTTTTGAAGTTACATATCTCCCAGTACAGAGCAACGGTCTCATCGATCTTGCGCAGCTCGAGGCTGAAATCCGACCGGATACCGCGCTAGTCTCCGTAATGACAGTGAACAATGAGATTGGTGTTATTCAACCGATTGAAGAGATCGGCAAGATTTGCAGAAAGCACAAGGTCTTCTTCCATACCGACGCAGCTCAAGCTGTCGGTAAGATCGCGCTCGACGTCAACAAAGCCAATGTCGATTTGATGTCGATTTCAGGCCACAAGATCTATGGACCAAAGGGTATCGGTGCTTGCTATGTCCGAAGACGTCCTCGTGTTCGGTTGGAACCTATCATTTCCGGTGGTGGCCAGGAGCGTGGTCTGCGTAGTGGTACTCTTGCAGCGCCTCTAATTGCTGGTTTCGGTGAGGCTTGCCGTATTGCAAAAGAGGAAATGGCGTATGACCACGAACATATTTCCAAACTCTCCAGGCGGCTCTCCGACGGTTTGCTTGCCTTGGACCACACCATTCGCAACGGTGATCCTGAGCACCACTACCCGGGTTGCGTGAATGTTTCCTTTGCTTACGTTGAGGGTGAGTCGCTCCTCATGGCTCTCAAGGATATTGCCTTGTCGTCTGGTTCTGCTTGTACCTCCGCCTCTCTCGAACCTTCGTATGTCCTACGCGCTCTCGGCGCCGACGATGCTCTCGCGCACTCCAGTATCCGATTTGGTATTGGTCGTTTCACGACTGTCGAGGAAATAGACTATGTTCTCAACGCTGTCCGTGAGCGTGTCACATTCTTGAGAGAATTGTCGCCGTTATGGGAGATGGTTCAGGAGGGTATTGATTTGGAGTCCATCGAGTGGTCTCAGCATTAAATGGATTATGCAATCCTCCATTTACTCGGTTTCACAAAACACTTAACTTATGGATCATTACTTTCGGGTACTAGATTCGTCGTTTGAGGAGTTTAACTGATTATTTGGTTTCATATTTTGGACAGGAGACTTTTTCGAGGCGTTTGCGGTCACCAAAAGAGGTTCTAGCATTATATGTGTACCCTTCGACTTGAAAGATTGCGTCATAAGATTAAGGGTCGTGTAATTGGTATTGCTTAGAGGTACAGGGCCGGGCTGTTATGTGGATGAGCCTTATTCTCGTGATTTGTATTTATCGAAGCACTCATTTCAGTATATAGGGACATTATGTAATACATCATAGTTGAGCCAATAGTTAGCTGATAGATTGAAGAAAAATGAAGGTAAGGAGTGACCTTGGGAGTGGCCCTTGTCAATCATCTTTTACCGTCGCTGTAGGTGAGAACTACAATTTCTGTGATTTCCCATTACTCGCAGAAATGATCTACATTTTATGATTTGATAAAACATCCACAACGCATATCCAAATACTCGTAGTCTATGTTATCCAAAGGCTAGAGTTCGGGTCACAGACACCGCTCTGCTAAGTAATATATACAAGTTTAACTACGCATCTAATCCCTTAATGACTTTAACCAAGCCATTCGTCCTCTTCAAGAATGTAGCCCACGGAGGCATATAATGGAACACTTCATCTAAAGCCGGAAGCCTGCCAACCTCCCTGTAGTCACCCTCATCGTAAAGGTCCGGTCCCCCTCGTGGAATCCACTCGTCATAGTTGCATGCAGTCTTTATATTCCGAAATGCTTCATAGTCGATCTGGCTTCCTGTAGGATTCGATATGCGGATGACGAACGGTACCGAGCCATCGCATTCGTCTGCGCTCAGATTGCAACGTGCCCACAGCTCAACGGTGTAAATTTTGCCGGAAATCGATGGGACATCATCCGAGTTAGTGTAGTCTGAGCCTCCTGGAGTCTGAATAATGTCAAACTGCAAGGTTGACTCTGATGACGTATAGACCTCATTTGGGATGATTAGTTCGAATCCGCGAGTATTTTTCCCGTATATTCTGATTATGTACGTCCCTCGTGTGTCCGATACTTCTTCCATAGAGACAGTTATCCATTCGTTTGGCGATCCCGGAGCAACGAAGTTGGCGGGCGACAGTCCTGGATAAGAACATGCATTCAAACTAGGTGACATTGGAAATGAAGAACAGCTAGGCTGGATTCCCTTAGCCGATGGTCTATATCAAATTAGTTGCCATATCAATAGCAGATGCGCATGAAATATGGCCTACATGTCAGCTATAATAGTCGGAACGTAGGAAGGAACACCAGTAAGTATCGTATAGCCGCCGTAGGTGAAGTTATCACTTGACGCTGACGTCAAATCAATTACTTGTTCGTAAAACATCTTCATCGGATACTGTTCCGAAAACGGGAATCTTGTAAGAGTAGCCACAAATGTGCCACATACCGCAACGGCAATGACTACGTTAACCTGCAACGATAAAATACCGCCAGTACGAAGCATACGAGATATAAACGGTGTCATTGGAAGCAGAACCGCTATCGTAGCGAAGGATATAGCACCATATGCTAACCATCTCGTTAGAAAGCGTCCTGCACAAGTTGGTGGATTATAAACTCACGAAGGATATATGGACTACCATCAGTAACAGCATGCCTCAAGGAGTAAACAGAGAAAAACCCAATCTGTAAGAATATCACACCAGGGATAAGAGATATAAATACAAACTGCGCAAGCTCAGTCAACGATTCGATAGTCTGGTCGGAAATTGTAAAAGTCTTCGCTATGGCATTTTCACTTGGAGTGTCCACATGTAAAAGAGGTGCATCTTCGAATGAAATATCAGACGCGGTACCCACATCTATACCATCATGTTGGTTACTGTCTTGTGAATTATCGGAGCTGGTAAGTTGAATACTATCAATGCTATGCGTTTTCAATTTCTTCGTATATGGCACCAGTGCGAGTCCACTTGCCAGCAAGGAACCGATGTATTGTACAATGAAAATATAGCTTCCACCCAGAGACATCTTAATTTGATATACGACTCCTACAAGAGCCAGAATCCAGTATAGTAGTGTCAACTCGAGAAGACTATTCAGCGATGATATCCCAGGGCTGATGATTTCACAAATCTGCAAAAAGAGAACAACCACTACGGCTGACATCGAGAAAATGGTGAGAATCGGAAGGTCCGAAGAGTATATCACGTCGCGATTTTGAACGGAGATAATTCGAAGCAAGACGTAATTTGCTAGGACTAGGACTAGTAATGAGCCTGGAAATCGTAGCCATCCTCTGCGTTCCAGTATTAAAACTTTCTCTCTGAAAATCAAGTAATACAAGAGCCCGCCGAGTGCCAAAGGACCAACGATTACCCCAATCAGAGAAATTCCGATAAATGCTTTCATGCTCAGAACAATTACGACAATACCAAGGTCTGCAATGTGGTCAGCTAACAAATCTAACTATGATGATGGTATAACCTACAGTCGAAAAAAACTCCAGTTACATGTGCGTTGTCGCTAGTCACATTCGCCGTACTACTAGAAGATAGTTTGCTCACAGTCCTCAGTGATGACTGTGCTAGATACCGTACAGATCCGCGATTGGTACTGCGGATATTATCCAGTGGCGAATGATACCTCGATCGAGACTGATAATAAGCCATGTCAAGACCTCTAGTGTACGTCAATTGATGGATATTTCGAACTGTACCTAGTAAAATCGGACTCACTTCAGATTTGCTCCATCATAGATCGAGAAATCCGTCATACTCTTGATGACTCCCGTCTTGAATACGTCTTGCATTATTACACTGCCCAACCCCGGATGAACTACAGAAGTCAGCACCGATGCCATCGATCAATACGAGTATATAGAACTACCTCCTGCAAATGCCTTCAAAGCTTCATAATTAGACGCCCGATGCATGGTGCTTCTACCACCGGCACCAGCAGAATCCATGTTCAGAAAATATTTGACCTCATTTAATAACGGATGCTTAATGAACTGTCTGGCGCCATATAATCCTAACTCTTCACCGGTGTTAAAGTTAAAGACGATTGTATTGTCGGGTCTATGTGACAAAAAATGCTCGAAGAGAAATAGCATGATGGTGATCGATATCCCATCGTCGGTTGTGCCTGTCGTCCGTCAGAACGATTTAACGGAGATAAACAAAGGTGCATTATTACCAAAAGATGTTGAAACGCTGTCGTAATGTGCTGAGACCAAAACCCCCGGATTTCCGTTTTTCTTGCCATTGATCACTGCGTATATATTCTGTCCCTCAAAATACTCCACCCCGTTCTTATACAAAGCACTAGGAGCAATCACGAAACTATCATTGTCCTCAACTATTTCTGCGAACGACGGGTCTGAAATACCTGTTGTAGCCTGACTCAGTCTCTCTAGAAGAAAAATTCGTATGCGCTCATGTGCACGAGAATTATAAGGATGGGGTTGTGCACTGATGTTCTGTAAATCACTCCACATCAATTCTACCTCGGCATCTGTAATTGTCGTAGATCGGTCGCCTCTATATTTAGCCAAGGTATCAATCTCGGCAGTATATGTTGCAAAAGTCGCCAGTCCGTATAAAAGGATAATTGATATGGAGACTGCTATAGGAGCAGATATCCGTCGGTAATAATGCTCGATCGCCTTAATAGGTCCGGGACAGAACTGCATTTTCCGTCTCAATTCACACAGGAGCGCAACCAGCGCAACCGAGATTATCCCTAGGTAATTCGCAGATGTTCGTATTGAGATAAATAATTAATGTGTGTTAATTGAGCCTTCACAGCGGCTCCATGGCAATGGGCGGCATGAGTATCAACCGTGCTAACCGCTGACTGTGCGGCAGATCTGGGGAATCGGCAACTCGCCAAAATTAAACAGGGTTCGGCTGAGGGGGTCCTAGCACGCAATTCAGAACATTGCTTCACTTAACGCTGAGAAATAATCATACATGCAAAGCAACAATAGATTACTTGCATCACAGAAGCACTTGCAAAGTTGGCTTAATGAATTAAATTCAGAGATAAATATATATATTATTACTCGACCGAAATTCGACCTGAGACTAACATACATAGAAAACCATTAAACACCGTACACAACTCAAAACGACCACGTACATAGCAACCCGAATTCGATATAATAACCACCGAAATGAGAAAACGATATCTCGCATCCGATCAATGCAGCACGCGATAAATGCGTAGCAATTCTACAAGGAAAAAAAGCGCCAATGATATCACAAAGGTCGGAAAAAAAGTGATAAATGCAAATGACAAAGAAATTCGGCTACTATCAATCCCAAAACCGCTCAAACTAAAAGTCATCACAAATAATCCCAACAATAAAAAATACAAATACCCAAACAATCATATCTAGGCCCAGTTCCTATGATATGTTAGCCAACACGATAATGCAAATATTATGTCTGCGCAAATACTCACCCTAACATGCTCATAAGTGCAGCACCGAGAACGACAGACAAGAATCCGAGCAAGCTCAACGGCGCGCTGGCTTCATGAAGATCGCCGTGCATCCACTCTTCGGCCAGCAACTCCACCAAACTGACCCAAAGCAATATTCCAGCAGATAAAGAGTTCAATGTGCCCATTGCCCACAACGCCAGAGGAGATGATTCACCCGCGTAGTTGGATCGCGCCAGGATGCCAATAGCCATGCCAAGAGGTGTGATCATGCAAAAACAGATGCATAAGGTATACATTCTTGTTCGAGAGAGCGAGGTGACGCCAATTATCCTTGTTCCCAAAGCCATGCCTTCAAATATCTGATGGAAAAGGACAACGATGAACAACGATGGCCAACCTGACGCTTGAGTGACGGACAGCGTAACTCCGATAAGGACCGAATGAAACACAATACCGGCTTCGAGGACGTAAAGACTTAGTCTGTCGATTGACTCAGAGAGCTCTTTAGTAATCTTAACGCTATCATCACTGCTGCGGTCAAGTTCAAATAATGTATGACCATGACTATGCACATGCGTTTCGGAGTGTGCAAAGAAGTTCTGGATATTGCCATGGCCATGACCATGCGAGTGGCCATTTGTGAGAGGCTTTGGTGGCGGCATCTCGACAGTATCCTCAGTTATTGTCGGCAGCAGTGGTTCGGAGGCGGCGTCCTTCGCCAGTCGGGCCTTTACATGCTTGATCCGCTCAGACACTATTCTGTGGCCGATATTCTCGATCGAAAAGGTCGCCAATACACCAATCATCGCAATAGCACCTGGCCACGCGTCGAATGAGAGCTCTCCGATGCATGGGTTGCCGAAAGTTTCGAACGCATCGGGGAGTAGGTGAATAAATGCAGTCGCGACAATCACACCTGCACCGAACTGCTTTATTATGACGAGAATCCACTCGGTTGTCAAGGATTTGGTACCAGAATGCAGTAATCTCTGAATTGCTAGCGGAAGAAGAACCGCGAAGGCCGAGGCGGCGAGGACTACAAATACCGAACCTATCCGGATTGGGAGGTTGTAGTTGTCGAGGTTCGTAGACGTACAGTCAAGCTTAATATCCATAGCTGGCGAGCTCATTTGAGATTATGTTGATCCACAATAACAGTCGTACACAAGCCTACAAAGGCTCTGTTGAATGTCGAAGATCGTGGAAAAGGCAGCTACATATAGTTAGTTGCCAACCGATCAACCTCCAGGGCATACAACGAACCTAAGCTGACGGAAAGGTTTAGGGTATGTTCACAAACGTGTCAATTGACCGGATGCTTGCGGTCGTATAGCAATTTCATTCATTTTGCCAGCGCAATCCTCACACAACTCCCAAGGTGCCCGCGCCATGTTAGCGCTGAGCTAGTAGATTGATTTTCGTGACACCCACGCTTATCTAACAGCTCTACGTGACTTCACCTATCATTGACTAAATCACTAGCCAATGGTTTCGCTTTCATTGGTAGATAGCTGTGACTTGCGACACATTCATATCACTTATATCTATCTTGGCACTAACGGCTAAACATAAACAGCACATGTATACGAGAGCATTATCAGTCAATAGTAACGATATGATCACAACCAATACACATAGTTGCCACTATAGACACCATATCAAAGCAAATAATATCCATGAAGAAAATAACAATACACACGCGCGAGTTCCTATTAAACACTAACAGTCATCATATACCCACCGTTCTTGGCGCTGCGATGTGATTAGTGCGCAGCGGGAACCATACCACGAGGACTTAGCGTCTGCTGGCCAGGGTGATACTCATTGATAGCCGGACCACTAGTGGGTGGCCCAGATGCAGGGCTGATAGGCCGACTGCGCTCTGAAGAGGCACTGTTATTCTCTTTTAATGCGAGGAGCTGCTTGGATCTGAAATTTTCATAGTGTATCTGCGAGGTAGACTCAATAAGATCCTGCAAATGAGTTCGAGTAAGGAAATTCCGCAGAGAGATGAACTCGCAATGGCTCTCATTTTCGACTACGTAGATGTTAGCAATTATGTACCTAAGTTAGGTCAGAACATACGAAAGAATCATACCGTTGATAAGTCCCCAACGGCTCTTACGGCCACGGACAATCTTACCGTCTACCACAATGTCTTTCTCGGATCCAACGACAGCGAATGGAATCATGTTCTATAGATAAAATATTAGACTTGTGTCTATTACACAATAATTCTTAGGATCGTACTCTGATGTGAGAGTTCATAGCACGCTCGTCCTCGTCGAGCAGGTCGTTGTCGTACGGATACATTTTAATGTGGTGAAATGCAAATTCTTCTCTGATCCTCTCCTTAAAAGCAGCCTGTTCTTCTAAAGTCAAAGCATCCGACTTAGCAATGACAGGAACAACATTGCAAATGTCCATCAACTTCTTGAGTACTATGATATCGATGGGCTTCAAACTATTCCAGGTAGTCGTCAGTCTGCAACATTGCACATGATATTTCGTTAATAATAGAATACATACGAATGACCAGTTGGCTGGATAAAAAAAAGGCAACAATGAATACGCGTATCAAGTATATAACGCTCGCGCTGAGCTGTTAGTTCCTTTCGCAGGTATGCGGAGTGCTGGTCCTTGATGTACTTCACAATGGGATCCCAGCATCGCTCGTTATTGACTTTATCGCCGTATCCGGGAGTGTCGACAATATTCAAATGCAATCTGACGCCATTCTCTTCAATAGCTGCCCTATTCGTTAGCCACCAGCATCCCAGGACTATCTCAAGTTTGGCCCTGATCTAACGGGCTACCCCGGAACATACTATGCAGAACAGTCTGAATCTCGGTCGTTGTTCGATTGGGTTCGGCTGGACTCAGTCTTCCCTTGCTGTCCAACAAATGCGAAGCAAATATGGTGTTGATCAAAGTCGATTTGCCAAGACCAGTTTGGCCTAGATATAAATATCACCAGTTAGAAAATATAGCAGGGGTCCATCTCGAGATCGTCATAAAGTGGGACTTGTATACTAGCCCGCAAGACTAAAATAACTGAATATAACAAAAGAGACAGATACATACCGACACACATAATATTGAATTGAAACCCCCTTTTCAAGAGCTTCTTCTCAATCTGTCCGGTGATAGAGTCGAAACCGACATAGTTCCGAGGCTGCACGGTCTCCAGAGTGGTACTTGCCATGATTCGAAGATATATAGGGAAGCAAGTATAATATGATCAAACGTGAAGGGAGGATGTATTTCGAAAGGTGCTGGGTCGTGGATCTAGAAGACAACCTCGCCAGCTTGCAGATGCGCCCAGCCTCAGAACGCGTCTTGCTGTTGTCCAGGGGTCGACGGATCAAGCCCACTCAGCCTGAACCAATGGTAACTTTGAGCCGTGTCGCGTTTATGGCATAAAAAATTGACACGATCCACTTAGACCCGCAATCGCTCGAACAACATGGCCGCCAAACCCAACATCAGGGTTTAGTAGTCAATATCCAAATTTTCGCGACTGCGAAACGAGTCCCAATCATTTTCTGATTTGCATACCGAAGCAGCTCAATTATCAACACTGACATCCGACCATGGCCACACGGCACGTAATTACACCACCGTGGGTCAGCAGACTATGGAATCTGATCCCAAGACTACAAGTGAGGGATCTCAAGTCGCTGCCATTGTCACCTTCAACAGTTATTATCCCAGGCATAACAGTTCGCCTACCGCTCCCATCCGATCTCGGCCTCGGTCTAGGTAACAACCCATTCGGTATTGTGTTTGCCGTGCCGAAGAAGAAAACATCGCTAAGCAAACGGCGACAAAGACGCTATGCACCAACAGACAAGCACGTCAAGCCGGTGCGCTCTCTCAACGAATGTCCATCGTGCGGAAGAGTGAAACGTGCGCATACTGTTTGCACCACATGCCACGAAGAAATTAAGCAGATTTGGAAGGCAGAGAAAGGCTTACTTAGCCGAGAGAAGCTGCCTGTCCCGGAGAGTATTGACTCCGGATTCTTAGAGATATTAAATGAGAAAAAGAAAATATCAGACATTCCGAACCCTGGTGATTTCTTAAAGCAATTGAATAAGGAGGACACCAGCAAGCGGAAACCGCCAATGTTTGAATGGGAGAAATTGCGTGATAAGAGTAAATTTGAAGACTAGGTAGTCAATAGGATATAAACCTAGAAGAATTGGTTGGAACTCATTGTGCCCAGTTGCACTTGTACAGATAAATAACAATTTTGTTCATTTATTAAAGTAATCCTGACACAGGTGGGCGTGTTAGTCCTACAAATATTTACAATAGTTTACCAAGCGATACACACCACTTGTGTAGTGCACAAAACTACTGTGAATACAACTGATAGTCAAATTTCACCACCCTGCCAAAAGTAAGACTGCATTTATCCGCGTAAAGACTACTCACAACCTGTGATTTACCGATTTTCAAGAGATTCAATTTAAGCGTCGACTTCAATGGCTTCCAGTACGCGTAGCTACCAGTATTCGGATTTCCAGTCTTGATAAACTGGTACCATCTTTCCTGGATCTCTTGGCTGACTGCAATCTGAGCACTCGTGACAGCGGATGCGTTGTAAGTCCCAAATAGAGGCTCGATATCAGATTCATGGCATACATACTTGGATTGGCATAATGACAGATCTGCATTGGCCGGATAGGTAATTCCAACCTCTGTTTCGTAGATATAAACATTTTTGCTCATGCTGCTGAAGTATGACAACGCCATTCTCTGCACGGCGCACGTCCAATAGAATAGCTTTCCAACAAAAGCAAGCTCCAATCGGGTGGAATCGTCTTTCTGCGGATCGGGTAGAAACTGTAGGGTTGCAAGGAGAAGAGCGGCACGCTTCGCTCCTAGGAATTCCGTAAGAATAATGGGGTAATAGGTGACAGAAACAGGCGACGAAAAACCATCCTCTACTTGTGAATTTCCTTCATCAGCAACAGTGCCAACAATCATCGGCACCTGGATAGGCAGGTTTCCTCTCTCGACGTAAGTGGAGAAATCTTTCATAATTAGAGTTTCGTCAATGACCGGACTAAACGGCTGCGCGTAATTGATTTCGGGATAGGTGCCATGTCCATTTGACACAACTGCAGCTTGAGCAGTCAGGATGTCTGTAAGAGAAAGGCCTCGCATGCAGCTGATATCGGAGCATCCCGTTGCATTGTAGATCATGCCGGTGATGAGATTGACGGAAGTTGAACGCTTGTTAAACTGCAAACAATTAGACAAAATTCACCACCATCCTCCGTGCAGAGGCTCTACTTACACCATAGTCCATAGGAT
Organism: Lipomyces kockii; assembly: GCA_030568215.1. Taxonomy (NCBI): domain Eukaryota; kingdom Fungi; phylum Ascomycota; class Lipomycetes; order Lipomycetales; family Lipomycetaceae; genus Lipomyces; species Lipomyces kockii. The sequence goes on along the minus strand of JAJLTN010000524.1, from coordinate 61,824 downwards.
CAGACATCAGGATAGCTCGAGTGAAAATTCCAACGGTCTGAATGGTGGACATCAATGCCCGGATCATGGTAGCTCCAGAACTCTGCCCGGCAATTGTAATCAGAGATGGATCACCGTTGAACTCTGTAAAGTCGTAAGAGTCACAGATGTAGTTTAGTACAAATCACCGCTTACTTCCAATATTCTTCTTCACCCATTTCAGTGCTAGGATCACATCCTTGACTGCAAAATTTGTGTTAGATCCGTCGTCGAAGAGTCCGAGCAGCCCTAGCCGGTATTGAACGGTAACAACAATCATGTTTTTCGTCTTAGCCAAATTTGCGCCATAGATCGTTGGATCAGGAGTCCCGCCGACTAATAAAGATCCACCGTGTATCCTGGCAAGTTAGTAGTCAGACTAAGTTATCCAATCAAACTATCGCGTCATACCAAAACATCACTGGCAAAGGCATCTCATTTTCAGAATATTCTGGACGAAAAACGTTGAGGAAGAGACAGTCTTCGGATTGATAAGTTGCATATTGAATGCAAAATGGAGGTAATGACGAGGCGTCATATCTATTGAAGGATTATTAGAGGTGAACACATATTCAGAATAGAGGGAACTCACGTCACATTCTGACTGGGTACAAATGGGACAGGGTCTGCGAATCGCAGACTTTCGACAGGTGGCTTAGCATAGCGGATGCTAAGAAAGTGGACGCCGTCTGAGTCTCGGACGCCCAAGTAGTTGCCAGTGGTCGTAGACGCAAGGCAAGAGCCTGAGCAGTCACAACTATACGCACTAACGTAGCTCACACAAACAACCAGAACAGCGCAAGTTGAGAAGAAAACAGAGCGCATGTGGACTAGAACGAGTGACAGCCAGGGATAATATCTTACATGAGGGTGGAGTGAGTACAGAAGCGGGTTGAGGTGTCTTATATGACCGACAGTAAGTCAGAGCAAAATGACAGTAATCAGAAGCATTCGAGACAGGACGAACAGAGTTCATAGAGACACTGCTACTGCGACGCTACGGACACGCATCCAAATTTTATATTCACAGACTGCCGCAAGCCGGAACCAACGAGAGGTCACCACCAGGGCTGGATAGCCAGACCATGAGGGCGTGCATTAACGACTATGAATGGAGGATCGCGAAGTCACTTGCAATTGGACGTGCAATGAACAAAGCGCTGTACATGAACCACCTTATTGGATGGGACAAACGCCGCCAATAGCGGCAAAAGGCGGAGTGCTGGCCCGTGGTGCCGAGAATGGAATTGTGGAAGGGTTATAGTGCCATATCAACACCATGCACGAACCACCCCAGTGAGTATTTTCTCATACGAGGTAAACGCGGGCTGCACCTCAGGAGGTTTTAGAACCGCGTGCATATTAGCCGTTGATCAGTTCATTGAAATTACCTGCATTATGTTGCCATTGCAGGATCTTCTCGTGATTACAATTTGCCTTGCTGTGCGTCTCTGGTTCGGTGCGCGCTAGAATGTACTGGCAATTCTCGGCCTCAAATGCGGCCGAGAATAAATTCTGGGGAATCAACGGTGGGAAGTCGCGTTCTAAAAGAAGGGCAAGAAAGTTCTATTATAGATGCAATTTCCTAAAGCGGATACGAATGTACTCGAGAGTGCAGCCTGAGTTTATATGTGTACATGCCTAACAGAGCCGCACGCCCGTTGACCCTGATCACGGCTCACCGCTCATCGCTGGGGCTTTCAGAGTGGCAGTTTCGTCAGTACATTATCAACCAGCCCGCCAAACGTAATATTGAATACAGTTTCTTGACTTATTGCTATCATTTGCAGTAATTCCTTTCTATCTCCGACGTGTAGGCGAGCGCCATGGTCGGTACCATCCATCTGATCTAAGTCCTGTACTGACCGCTAATCACGTCACACTAGAGCAAGCAGTACTTTTCTACCAGCCTCACGCCAGAAGGTTTGTCTATATGTTTGCCTTCTATTGATATGAACTAACGGGTGAGCAAGCACATCCTGCTGACATATTCTGTGTCGAGACTACATTTGAATACGCCATAACTTCATCGGGCAACGGCACTCTGAAGCTCTGGAATGCCGCCTCAAACGACCATGAACTAGTTCTCACAATTGAGACTACACATAGGCTTGGCATTCACCACGTCTGCGCGAATAAGGAGCTAGGACTCATCGCTGCAGTTGGATTTGATGGCGAGATATCAGTCTGGTCCATGCAGGACTGCTCATGTCGAGCGGTCATTAGCGACCGTATGCATTCTTTTTGGTCACTAATGATTAAGATGGTATTGTGAATGTTTGAGCACTTCAAAAACTAACAGCCGCATCTCCAGTTAAAACAGCTTACTGGGCCGCCCGATTTTCAGCAGACGGCGAATTTCTGGCCGCGACCACGCTCGAGGGTGGCATCACTGTATGGAACACAGCCAGCGAGGACTTCGAGAAGTGTGGTGAGCTTGAAACCAAAGGGAGCTCGGGCCTAGCAATAGACTACGTAAGTACCTAATCCCACGCCCGACTGATGGTCCATCGCTAATCACTTGTTAATAGTCAAATGACGGTCGGTTTATCGCTTCAGGTCATGAGAATGGAGGACTCTATATCTTCAGTACAGAAACAGCGCGTTTGTTACATTCCCTTCCGGGTACGTGCACCATTGCTTTAACATAAAGTATGCATGTGTTTGGTACTCATGCTCATTCCTGTGGCTCTGGGTCGTTACTAACTTGGTCATATTTAGGCCATATAAAAGCCGTGCGCGCTGTGGCATTTTCTCCTCTCTCCAAGCTCCTGGCTGCCGGTGGTGATTCCAATGTTATTACAGTCTATGACGTTACTTCTGGCGAGCAAGTTTTTAATTTATCCGGACATTCACGGTGGATTATGTCTCTCGACTGGAATTTTACCGGCGAGTATCTCCTTAGCGGGTATGACCTGTCCACTTCCATTTGAGATTACATACTCACATTTCCACAGGTCATTTGACAAGTCCCTCAAAATCTGGTCTATAGAACAGACCGAATGCGTTTCTACTCAGTCCGAATCAGACTCTGCTGTATGGGCAGTCAAATGGACCAAGACAGCAGGCACGGTACGACCTCAAGGTTTTGTCAGTGTAGGCATAGACAGGACTGTTAGATGGTATCGCGAGGCTACTGGCGGATGAGATCTAGTAAGTGCACTTCCGTATTTATGCATAATTATAAGACGTAAATCTGCCTTTGCAGTGGGACCGATAATTGCTGCCGTGTATGTATAACTAGCTCGTTCCTATATCCTTGTATTATATTACATAATAGCACTGCATTAAACAGCACGATGCAAAAGTTCAGTCGCGTGCGCACGTTACCAGTCAGTATATATTGCAAGACCCTGTTACCAGGATGTGTAATATTTCATGGTGGGCCGTGTAGTTAATGGTCCTTCTGGTACACGATCTGCAGTTCGTATTAAATTTGCGCTATATTTTTAGATAGTGGTATTTAAATCCTTTGGGATTCATCGCCGTTATAATATAAGTCCGAGATTCTAAATTAGAAGGTCTTGCAGAGTCACCGTCGATTACTGATTTGCTCAGTCACTATGGTAGAATCCAGCTGCTGGTGTATCTGTGTAAGTAACCTGGTTAGTGCCCGGTCTTGGAAAAGCAAATCTCTCTTATGAACTGTGTACATGGATCCGGAATTTGTGTCATAGGTTGCTTGTGGTTTATCTCCCTGTAGCACCAGGCCAAGGGGACGGGTCTGCGAGTGATAATAGCAAGTTGTCATCTGTCCTAATATATACTTAAGTCATAGGTTGTTTCCTTAATCATTTTCCAGGAATGCATAAGCCTTGACGAGAACAGTGTGTTTAATAGGAAAGGCAGGACACGATAAATTGCAACCCTCATGACCTTGCTGCAGCGAGTGTTTGCGTTTGGGACTTTCCATACCACCTACGTCATGGATGAACACTGAACACTGCAAACCACCGATAGTTTTATCAACTTAATAATGGTCAAACTGACAAAGACCGAGTTAATATCAGAGGCAATTGCTGTCTTTAACGAGAAAGTATCAACAGAAGATAGCAATGTCAAGCCATTGTCAACGGAATCTTCATTTGTGACTCACAACTCGCTGGGAAAGCTTGCATTGGTGCTCAACTCTGATGAGTACACTTTCTCCAAACTGTTGACCGGCACGCAAATCTACATTCCTTCGAAGCCAGAGAAGAAGACTGTATGTGAAGAAGTCAATTAGACGTTGAGTAATAGCTGACAAAAAAGGATCCCGAGTACGATGCGCGAATGAACAGACTAAGAGCCCGCCTTCAGGAGCAGGAATACCAAGAAATGATTGCGTCTGCAGTTCCAGCACTTTCCTCTTCATTTTTGGAACCGTTTGAGAAGAAAGAAATCAAGCAGCAGATCTCAGTTATTATTAATATCATGTTTTCTGTTGTGTCCGTGGCTTTCGCAATGTGGACATGGGGTGGCTCCAGTCTCAATACTGGAAAACGATTACTGCTCAGTATGGTTGCTGGACTAGTTGTACTAGTTGCGGAGGTTACTTTATATATGGGCTACATTCAGCGGATAGACGATGCAAGGAAGAAAGAGAAGAGGACGAAAGAAGTTAAGGAGGTTATCAGACGCGTCGAGTTTTTGCCGTCCGCGGCAAAAACGAGTATAAGAGAACGGACGGAAGAGTAGTTTGGCCGGAAATACATTGGTCTACTGTACATTATCTCGCGTCGACAAAAAACCTGGGCGCGTTATCACCATATTTGTGTCCTTCGTCTCGTTCGCCTTATAGTCCGTTCCTTAACTCACGGTCTAAGAGGTTTAACTGGAGTAACAGTTAGTATCTTTCCGGCCATGAAGTTGGATCATAGGCATACCTCATTTTGTTTTTGTGCTATACGAGCTTCTAGTTCCTCGACTTCATGCTGCTCAGACTGTAGCATGCTACTCGTGATTACCACGTTAGATCGGCCTGTCCCCCCGATACCGTATGGATCATTCATTGTCAAATGTAACGTATTCAGAAGATTTTTTTGCTATTAAACATTAGACATATGACCAGTTTATTCAACGCATAAACACACTTCCGCGACTAGCTGTTCATATGTGTCGATACTTTCCTCTAGGGAACGTCCACGCTCCCTGAAATAGTTTATCCGGTCGGCGATTTCAACTGCTGACGGGCTAATACCATCGTAAGCTCAGATATCTTACCAACAGTGGGCATATACGCACTATATCTTAACCAATTGCTCTAACTCTCCACATATCTCGGCCAGATCCTTCTCCGTATGCTCATCTGTCCTCGTCTTTAATGGCGTCCCAACACCTTTCTCTTTTCCGACAATGCGCGACCCCGCCACATTCGCACTGTTCCGTAATGTAACACGCTTGTCTTTCGTATCAATCATGAGAAGCTGCCGTTCTTCGTTATCGACATCGCGAATAAGCGACGTAACATGTACTCGCTGCAACACAGCATTTGTGAAATTCTCATCACGCGAAAAGTCTAATGCTGATAGAGACCCAGCCGACTCGGCTAGTGAGTATATGATACTATCAAGAGTCGCCATTCGGTTCAAGCGAAATCATGGGACAATCAAGTGCACTCGCGAATGTTGATTAAGGTCGAACATTAGGGTTTGTTTACATCAACGCGACGGGAATTATCCGCGTACTGAAGTGTACGTAATACGTGCTGAGATATGCTTAACGACTACGGGCAGACTTTCAGCTGCACCTCCGTCTCGAGATCACCCATCATTTATTGACCTGCCAACTGCCGATCATCAACTTCAGGCAGTATTTACGATTCTCGAAATTTGCTCTATCTTTTGTACAGGATACTGGTATATTATTTAGGTTAGAAAGGATTTGATTCGTGATGCCGGCACCAGAGACTCAGGAACCGAAGGTGGACATTAAGGACGAGAAGATGACAGATGCGGAGACTGTTCAGAAGCCGAAGTCTCCAGAGGAGATCACTGCTCTCGTTCTGAATGGTATGTATCAATGCTGATTAATGGCTAATTAAGAACTTCCTTCGCATTTGCAAGGAGAGACCATGCTGACGTCGTGGGCCAGATATCAAGCAGAACTTTGGATTCTTGGATAAAGCGGCTGTCAATTTCGAGCCGAGATTTTCAATGCGAGTGCTACGGGGTCTTGGTAATCTTCGAAGGCGCCTCACACCTGATATTCTTGTTAGCACTGTCGATGCCGCCTACCCGTCGCCATCTCACAAGTCTGCTGCATTAATCTTAAAGTATCTCGGTAAAGAGGAATCTACCATGGAAATCGACGAATCATCATCTGGTAGCTCGACTCCTGTGGTGCTTCCGGAGATTGATATATACGTCCTTGTCCTGTTGCAAGTATATTTGTTGGACCAGGGCGACCTTGTCAAGTTGAATTCATTCAATGACGAGGCTATCACCATTCTTCGAGGATACAATCGACGGACGTTGGATGCGCTGGCTGCCAAGATGTGGTTCTATTATGCATACGGAAAGGAATTGAACAAGCAGGTTGTAGAACTTAGACCGTATGTGGCATTGGATTATAATGTTTCCACTCGAGGCGTCACTGACTTCTGTGCAGCTTATTGCTCGCCGTCCTCCGGACCTCCACCTTACGACATGACACCGAGACGCGTGCCATGCTTACGACGCTTTTGTTACGAAACTACCTCCATACTCAGGCTATCTCGCAAGCCCATCAGCTAGTTCTCAAGGCCGAGTTTCCCGAGTCAGCCGCTACTTCCGTTGTCGCGAGATACTTATATTACGTTGGGCGGATCAAGGCGATTCAGCTGGATTACAGTGCCGCCAACGAGAGCTTAATCGGTGCGATCCGCAAAGCTCCGCAGACCTCATATGCCGCGGGGTTTTTACAAGCTGCCCATAAACTCAAGGTTATCATTGAACTTTTGATGGGCGACTTTCCCGAGCGATCATGGTTCCGGGAACCAATGTATGAGAAAGCTCTGTCACCCTACATGGATCTCGTCAAGGCTGTTCGAATTGGCGAGGTTCCTCAATTTTCTGAGACTATCGAGAAGTACGGTGCGGTGTTCAAGAAGGATGGCACTTACATGCTTATTCTCCGTCTGCGCCAGAACGTCATTAAGACTGGTATCCGTATGATGAGCTTATCGTACTCTAAGATTTCTCTTCGCGACATTTGCATTAGACTACACCTCGACTCGGAAGAGAGCGCGGAGTATATAGTGGCGAAGGCCATTAGAGACGGCGTTATTGAGGCAACTATCGACCATGAGAAAGGATTTATGCAGAGCAAGGAGATTCTCGATATATACTCGACTCAGGAGCCAAATATGGCATTTCATGAACGTATCAAGTTCTGTATAAGTTTACATAACGAAAGCGTTAAGGCGATGCGTTATCCGATGAACCAACACCGCGTGGAGTTGAAGAACGTCGAGGAAGCACGTGAAAGAGAGAAAGAGTAAGTACTCGATTAGTTTGTGAGATGGTAACGGAGTTACTCACGCTAGGTATAGGTTAGCATCTGAGATCCAGGAGGGCGATATGGAAGATGATGACGGCGACTTTGACGGATTGTAAATGATACATGGGCGAGATTGTAGGCTATCATATCATTTATATATATATAATTATGTTTATCCAGGTATTTTGATTTCTCGCGAACTACTGAGTTGCCTATACATATACCGGCGATCCGTGACACGCTGGTAGTCTCAGAGAAGGTCATGCTTGCAACTTCATCAACCGAACGTGAATAACACAAAAACAATGCTCAATCCTCATCTATAAAAATGTAATCAAGGGTCAAGAGTGTGACGCTGTAGAGTATGAATATAAGACTTATTTGGTGTAAATGCGTGTAACGAAAGTGCGAGACTTGTGTTGCCATCGATACTCAGGCGACGGACGGGACGGAACGCCATGGAACACAATAACGTGCTAACAATCCTGCAAAGGCGACGGTTGTGCCCCTTCCGTCCGACAAGCGTGGTCGCAGAAGTAAATGGACTGTGGCGGGCCGGGACATTGCCGTCAGCCCTAACCTTGAGCTTTGCTTAGCGCTCTGGGCTCTCGTGTGTTGCGTTTTGCCCCCGGTCTCCCTCCTCACTGCATCCTATTTCTTCAGCATCTATTGAGTTGCTTGGCGACTCGTTTTACAATTAGTGGTTCGGTTTCGATTCTGCATAGAAATCTACAAGAATGGCACTTAAGCGTATCAGCAAAGAATTATCAGATCTCGGCCGGTAGGTTTTAATTTTAGTATCCCCCATGTGCGTGCGAATTACAACTTCGAAATCTATTTGTCCGCGGCACGCAGGTTGTCTACGGTTTTCTCATTCCATGGCGATATTACTGTCATCGTCATGAAGGACATTTATTGTTGATAGTATTCGATATGTCATTCGCTCAGTGACCTCCGTGGCTATTTATGCAGTTGGGATGGGCTGGGCTGGCAACCGGTCATGTGCCTTGAATGCGATGTAATTTGCATTTCGAATGCGGCCGTTTTCCAGTAGCAGTCAGAGTCTATTTTTGTCGGGAGCCATCTGTGGCGTGCACATGGGGTCTTGAATCTCCGTCATTGATACTGATTCTAATTTGTATAGAGATCCCCCCTCGTCATGCAGTGCTGGACCTATTGGAGAGGATCTGGTATGTTACTCATTTAGAGTCTGTCAATTCGGGTGAGCTGCAGTCCTGAATTCGCCATATTGACAAATGCATTTGCAGTTCCACTGGCAAGCTACTATAATGGGACCTGTAAGTAAAATAACCTTTGTTGCTGACCGTAAGGAGAACAAAATCTAATGTTGCAACTAGGCCGATAGTCCATATGCCGGCGGTGTCTTCTTCCTGTCCATTCATTTCCCAACAGATTATCCGTTCAAGCCACCGAAGGTGAGTGATAGCCTTTTTTGGTGAATATGGTCTTACACTATATTTGAATACCAATGATATCTCGCAAACGGCATCTCTAGCCGTCGATTCTGAGTCCATCTTACTAATGAACATTTACTACAGGTCAGCTTCACAACCCGTATCTACCACCCGAACATCAATAGCAACGGCAGCATTTGTCTGGATATTTTAAGAGATCAGTGGTCGCCAGCATTAACCATATCTAAAGTTCTCCTTTCCATTTGTTCAATGTTGACAGACCCAAACCCGGATGATCCATTGGTGCCAGAAATTGCTCATGTCTATAAGACAGACCGAGCCAAGTATGAGGCTACGGCAAGGGAATGGACGCGGAAGTATGCTGTGTAACAACGTCGGACAACAAAGTTAATGATTTGGTTTTGAATGAAATGACGGTTTGTTGCATTGTATGCTTTCGTGATGATTCGTTTTAGTTCTCTACCAGTTCCATTTTCTTGTTATTATTCGTTTTGAGTTTATATATATTGCTAATTGTAATGTTATTGTTGTTACAGTTTTTATTATTATATATAGTTCATAAACGAATATAATTTGCGATTATGCCTTCTCCTAACATGTTTGCTACCGATTTCATGACGTCCAATTCGTACAAGGTGGATTCTTGATATATTTGCTTTGACATTACGCAATCACATGGGCCTTCTATACATACTCTTAAATGAATGACCTCCCTTGTATGATATCGTACATAAGCCTTACATCCACATTAAATATTATAGAGTCATCAAAGATCAGACAAGTTGGTTTATATTCCTCTTTCTAGTACTTCTAATTCTCATTTCTAAATCTCCGTAATGATGCTTGGAACGAAGTTACAGTCTGATTGTGCCTGTGCGTATCGTAATGTGTGGATACAGTCAAATCACGCCCAGCCAGTTGTTCCGCAGAAGTTTCGCAATTGTCCTTAGCTATCGCAAACTCCGCGGCAATTGACAGTCTTCTGTCCTAATCTAGCCTGGACTGAATCAGGCATTTGGGTTGACGAGAAAGTGGATGTCCTTCCTTTCAATTGCGAGTTGTCAAGCGTTGTCGGCATGGAACTCAACGCCGGCCTAGACCTTGGCTTACCGTGGTAAATCGCACCTATCCCGTTAGAATTGATGACAGGCCGTCGTGCGTGGGTGGGCGTCCCCGAGTATGATGCTGATGCAAATGAATGTATACTACGCTGTATTGGAGTGCTGGGATGTTTCGAAGCGTCTTCAGATGTCTTAGGCGCACGAAAATGCAAAAATCGGCTTTTTTCCAGGAGAGGCGACCAGGCGGAGCTAAGTAGTGCACATGAGCTCAAAGAGGAACCTGTAGCTGTTGCAGAAAATGAGTTACATGTTGATGACGATAATTTTGCGGCTTTTGTGGTCGAATCTGGAGGGGTAAGTATTTGTTGCCGTCTCGGTGCAAGATATGAAGATGGCAACACATTGGAGTTCCTTAACCTAAGACCAGTACTAGGTGGCGTCATCATTGAATATGACTGTGACCGCAAATATTTCGTTGTCTGCGTGGCTGCTGCCAATTCACCTGGGTTCTCTTGGGTGGCCTCTTGTGAATGTTCCGTAATACTCCCTTCAGTGTCGTCATCCTTTGGCTGATTGATTTGCTCGTCGCTGCCCAACACGCGACGATAGTCTAAGGGCTCGGCACCAGATTTAAGATCCTCCGCTGGAATATCGACGAACCGAATATCCTTACCATCGCTATCATCCTCTTCTGGATTCCGATAATTTTTCGGACTCAGGGACCCGGGAAGGTCGCTAGCTTGCGCTGCAGCCGAAAAAAAGCGGCTGTGCACAATCAGCGAATTGTCCATACCGTCACTATCGCTAATAGACGGGGAAAGAACTCGTAGCCGTTTTGTAATAGGATCTTCCGGGGAAGGCTTGGTAAAGGGTGGAGACGCTCGTCTTCCAAGTGCAGATGCTGATGATTGAGTACTGCTCGGAGCAATTGTTGGATGTGCGGTTATGCTATTAGCAGAATTCGTAATATCGCTGAGTGGACGACGCTCCTGATCTCGCGACACGTCTATGAGGATCATTAGTAGCTCGATAACACTCCTAAATGATGGTATATATACTAAAGAAATCGGTAATGGTTTGTCCTTCCCGGGGAATTGGTTTGAATGCAGTACCCTAACACAGGGATATTAGTTCGCACGATTATATGTTTATATTAGTGATTGACGTACATTAACGCGCTCTCCGAGATTTCCACTCCGAGCATCGTCAAGTATGAGCTCCTTCGTATTCGGATCTAGCTTTCCAGTAGCAACTGCTAGTGCAATCGCAGGCTCAATGTCTCTGATGGGACCTGATCAGCAAAGATACTCGATATTGATAAACATAATAACGTACCTCCCAATACAGTAATCAAGCTGTTCCGGTAGTGGGTCCGCAGGTTCATTCCACGTCACAACTTTCTGCTGAATCGGACAAAACACTCGTTGATATTGAAATGTTTTATCGGCTCTTTCAAAATCCGCCATGAAACCGAGTGGTACTGTGATTTTTCCCTCTAGCCGCATAAACTTCAGCGCTCTGTCTGCAGATTTGTATCGGCGTAAATACATATGTGCCTTTCTCAAACCGATATTTGGAATACCCGGAGTATAGTCACAGCCCGCGAAAATCGCCATGTGTCGAAACAGCGCATCAGAAAATGATGTCAAATCAATTTCAGTAGATGAGCTAAATCGTTCCCGCCGGATAACAATGCATTCTCCGTAGTCATTGAGTTTCGTCAGTAAACATTTACATCCAAATACAAGTAGGTCTGAATCCTCTGAAATGACAGCCGACACTAATCTCATCTTTTCAAGATAAACCATTTGGGCATCCGCTTCATAAGGTGCAACAACATATGGGATTCCCTCTTTCTCTAAGGCTTTTATAAGATGCGAAGCCATTGTTGGTGTGATGTCGATGCATTTTTGAAAATGCTCGTCAGCTTCTCTTCTCATTCCCGCTTTGTGTAGTTTCATTGCCGCTTCCCGAGCTGCTTCCCTGCTTCTAAATAAAGTTAGATTCACTGGGAATGCTCTGTAATGCTCAGTCATATTCATTGCCGACCACCCACATTTGTCGATCCTTCTCGGTATGTTGTTTGCTGGGAAGGTTGGCGCCGTCAAATACTAGGTAAGGCTTCACACCATAATGTTTTAGCATCCTAACACGATGCATTGCATAGTCGACATATCTATATCCATAGTTAGCTTGACCGTACATGGAAATCTCAAACGGAGTACAGGACGCGAACTTTCGTGTATGATTGCCAAATGCTAAATCAGTTGCACAGGCAATAGCCCCTCGGTGCAACCACACATATGCGTCAACGGCAATAACTTGGCCAGCAAATTCTTTGACATGTGCCGGTTGCTGTATAGATTTCAGTAACGGCAAGAGACCTAAACGTACGCGTCAATGGTTGCTTGAACAGGTCATGACAACAACCGTACCTGAGATTCCCATCGCGCAAAGAATCCTGAGTCCGCACCCTCGCTCTCCTGATCCTTGTAAGTATCACAAGCCTTCTCCAGGATTATTGGCGGATAATTCGCATGCAATTTGTTACGAAGGAAGATGGCAGAACGCAAAGCATAAAGCAGTTGTTGCGCATCGGGGCCCTGCGCGCAATGTTTGTAGGATGTTGACAGGGCAACGTTCGATGCGGGCCCTTGCCCCTGGGGCTACGGAGAGGTATCATCAGCACTGTGTACTAGACACTAAAGTTTAAGAATGCTCCCAAGTCTGCATATGTTCCTCCACAGAAACTTTTGGTTTGAAGTCAGCAATATTTGTGGACAGTCTGTCGACAGTACTGCTTGTGCACCCAACCGATGTTCTAGGAGTCAAAGCGCAAATTTCGATATGCCGATCGCGAAATCACTGAAGAAGGTAGAACAGAAGCTGAAAAAGAAGTCTGCGGTGCACCCCAGAGCAAGAAAGTTCAAGCAGTTGAACAGGGCCACGCTGCGAGAGGTAAAGATCAATAAACGGAAACAAGACCGTGAGATGGCTAGAGATGGACAAGGTAAGCACAGTTTATAGTTGCACAGTAGTGATACTTACTAGAACAGTTTTAAGAATGAAATTTATTAGAGCTGCCGTTGATCGACCTGCGAACGAGAAAAAAGAAGTGTTTACTGAGGATGAAATCAAGACCATCATACAAGAGTGAGTAAGATAATTCGTCGCTGCTGTCTATGTCACGGTATTAACAGCTGCTTGTCAGATTTACAAGTAGAGATGATGCGGAATTGGAGCAATTAAAGTTGACTAGACGCCCTGGACGACCTGCATCTGCAAGACAAGATGCGTTACAAACGAGAAAGGATTTCGAGCTGGAGGAATTCAATACAGGCTTTTGTAGGTGCCTCCGCATTCACTAATGGAGATATCAATACTGACACTGAATTGGACGCAGATATTCCGGATTTGCTGGATAAGGAAAATGTGAAACTTTTTAGAGAATGGAATCTGACGTACAGCGGAATCGGCCTTTTAAAATTTATTCGAATCGCGAAGGAAGGTGGGTTACAAGTACCTCAGCAAGATGGTGACATGGATATGATGAAATAGTTACAAAGTGAATATCGAGAAAGTTTTGTATATTACGTGTATATAAGTTAATAATCCGATAGCCACAGCTGGTCACCTCACGAACCGCATATACCTACAATTGCCCGATGCACTCCACGCCGGGTAGGTGTCAGGGTTTGTAATTCTGATTGCGGTAGATTTCCGCTTTTACGCTGGCAAATTCAAATGAACCATCAACCTACAGTAGTTGTCGTATGTATCTTAATCCATAACGCAGTAAACTCTCTTAACATTCAATAAACCGACCTTTCTAGAAGCGCAACACCAGTAGATATATTCCAAATGCTACATTATTTCTATAGTGCTTTAGATGAATTACGCTGACCGGCCAATAATGTGTGTGATGATATGACCTGTTCCATTGACTCCCCTGGATTATCGTTGCTAAGTTCAGGATGGACTTTCGCTGGCTCTCTTGCATCCAGATACTCTCTCTTTTCGACTTCCTTGAATAGCTCGTATTTCCAATCCCAAGAAACGTCCACTATCGCATTTATAAAATACCTTGTTCCTTCAACAACCGTGTCTGAGCATAGCTTACCTTGATCTTGCGCTGTCTGTGAAAAGTCAGTAAAACACCGCGATGCGCCTTGGAACATAATTTAGTATCTGCATACCTCTAACTCCTCGACACAAACTCCAACACTCCATCCGAAATGCTGGCTAACGTCCTGAGCCGTGACACCATTCTCCTCTCCAGACGGCTTTTTCTCTGCTGTCTTGATCCAGTCAACCAAAGAGCTAATCGTAATATCATCATTCTTCAACGTCTCTTGGACAACAGTGAGACCACTCTTAAACCGCCGCATCTTAAATGGCAGACCAAGTTCCTCAAACACGGAGCATGCACTATACAGGTCTTTGGGTGAAATCAGCGAGATACCACGGGCTCTATTGTACAATGCAAACACATCAAACAATGTGGCGATGCCACCCTCACTTTTAAGCACCCCACTGTCCAAAAATTCAGCCAGTTGACGAGCGAGCTCACCGTAATATATCTGATCGCTTCCACCTCCTGCCATCTCCTTGGTAACTATCGGGGATGACAAGCTCAGAGCTTGTGAAGACTCCCTTAGTGCCCTTCTCGCTTCATCCGGGACACCCGGAGAAGATGCCAACCTTATAGCAAAGCCTTCGGCAAGAGATACCTGCAGCGCGATTAGTGTAAATCCAAGGTTTGGTACAACGCAGACGTACCATGTCTCTGGCTTTCTTCATAAGACTATGCAAGTCGTCCAGTGAGCTCATTAAGTCCTGATTATGCATACGCTCGCGCTCCACCATTCGCTGTAGACCATGAATCCCAAAGCTAGGAGTAATAGGTCTCTGTTGTACGGGTTCGGTAACAGGATTCTTCGTAATAGTAATGGTCTGCTGGACTTGTTTTGCCCTCGCCAAATTTTTCAGCCAGGTGCGCTCCGTCAAGACTTCTTTGGTTTTGTCATAAAATGCTTTGTCACCGCCATTCCGAAAACTTATCTTAACCAACGTAGGAAGCTCCTCTTGAAGTCCGTTTCTTGACGATTGTGCGCCGCCTCCCATTTTGAAAGGAAGATACGACTCTCTTCTTGCAGAGTTTTTGTCAAGAACATAATGGGATGGATTGAATGCAGTAGTTGAGAGTCGCGCACCGCAAATCTCGCAATATCTCATTGCTGAATTGTTCAAGAAGGTGCATTTAGGACATGCGAGACCTTCTTGCTCCACGCCAGATGAAATCGACGAACTGTCGTCACATGCGAGTGACTCAGTCATGCCATTAGCTCCGGCTTCCGCTAATGCCTCTTGGATAACAGATTCGGGTGGTTTGACTCCACAGATGGTGCATGGTGGAATAGGTGATACATTAGGCCGGTAATTAGAGGGCAGATTATTGGAATGTGAGCATATTGGACATATCCATGATATCAAAGATATCAGCCCAGCTGTTGAATGCTTGGGACTTGACGCTCCAATACTCGTCAAATTCGGTAAGGATGCTGTAGACTCGCTGGGAGACCGTGACTGTGGTGTACCATTTGCTGATGACGGAGATATTGGCGACGACGCGGAAGACAGCGTGTCTGCAAAGTGAATGGTAATTTTCGCCGATGACTTTAAGAAACCTGCAGTGTATTGAATAGTCTTCACGTCTTGGAGATTAATTGCAACGGAGTTGGTGAGCGGAGATGCAATGTCGACATAGCATATCCGGTGCGAAGTAAGATACAATCGGCCATTCTGATAACTTGGCAGCCTCACTCGGCTAAGACGGAATTAGGATATCAATCAAGAAAACTGTGCTAGCTTGCAAAGCGAGACGTACCCTTCATACAGACCGACAGAATTCTGGACAAGGATGTCGGTCTCATCAATGAACAGAACTGGGCGGTAAGCAGCCGTCAAGTCAATGGGACTCCACAACCGCATAGCTGCAGCGCGTTCGATTTGCTCACCCCAGATCCAGCAGTCTCAACTTTCTGGCCTGATATTGTTATGAACTACAAACAAATGAGACCACAGTGCGCAATATCTTCGATAGTCGATATCGGCGTCGAAACAAGGTCCATTAGTGCAGACTAATGCGTGCACAATTGAGTTCGGAAGATAAACTTTGCAAGAACTGGCTTAGCCCAGTAAGCGACTTGTCGTATATTTTAATTTCAGAAGTGTTTTAGACTTTTAGGGCCGCCGAGTGAGATGAAAGATAGTGGGACGTTTAGGACGTTTGGATTAGCAACTCTATCCTTCTCGTCATATACTTGCATCTACTCAGTCTACTGAACAACAGCCATCTTATCTGCTCGACCACAGCACCATGCGTTTAATTATTCTTCCTTGCGCCTCACACTGGGCCCTAAGCTCAATGTTCTGGGTACTATCAAGACTGGGCCTACATATGCCCCAAAGCTCGTTCTCAAATTCGGGCCCGGCGACGCGTTCATACAACTAGGCAAGAGGGGAGTCTGTGAGAGACTGAGATCATCTTTAAGGACATGCGAGTTGGTGGCGAGTAGCGGACATTGATTTTGTTCGTCGTGTTCAAAATCCGGGTTTTGGTGTCCTCTAATACATGGGCAGTACTTCACCAGGCTTAGATCCCTATAAAATTTATTTTAAACGTTCCTTCGGTTCCAGACACTTAACAGATTCGGTTTCTTCCATAGTAACCGAGATATTCAATGTATTATGTGTTACTGGGTGCACCGATTGCAGTGCAAGGAAGATTAATTTTCCAGACAAGAACGCAGCAACGACATTCTAGGAACGTAGAACGTCGTATAGTAAGGAGAACCGACGTAAGACGAAATCGTCCGAATGACGGTAGTATTAATGTTCTTTCGCTTAATTTCCCTCTAAGTACATCATCGTCTACTTTTTACCTGCTGGATTAAACGTAACACCCAGTTCGGTCTTGCGCACCGCCACATCAATATGTGGAGAGCAAATAGTTGAGCGTATGTCGTCAGCTGCAACATATAGAAGCTTAAAGTAAGTTTACATAACGAACGTTGGCGCGGGCTTTTCAAAACAACTACAACATACTCTCAATTTAAATGGGTATGAACTTCGGATTTGGATTAACCAATGAATTAAATTTGGCGGTTGAATGTATTTCTGGCGTCAGATCGACCTTACATCGGCGCGTCGTCCAGTTCTTCTTCAGAATGAAGTAGACATCTTTGTGCAAGATGGCGTTGGCTTATATGACGGGTATGTAGTAAAGCTACATACATTTACGTGACATATGTGACTAAAGATTTATTTAGGCGGTTTAAGCTGGATGGATATCAAAATGGAAGAGTTTACTTGACCACGCATAGAGTCTGTTACGTCGACAATATTCGATCTGCCACTCACTCCTTGGCGATCGAACTATCTCAAGTACATAGAATTCAGTTTTCTCCTGGGCTGCTAAGATCATCACCTAAGATTTCGCTTTATCTACGCTCTCCGTCATCGCCGTCCACGCCGATAGCATTGTCTTCTCCTCGTCCGATCTCCCCTGCGACCGCCACTCTTCATTTACAGTCATTGGATCTGCGAGTGTCACCGGCAGTTTCTCGGCCGCATAGCCCTGATTCAAATGCTGTTTTTAACTGGATATGTCCCATATGCTCGTTTTCTAATTCAACGAAGGCTTCTGATAGTGACGGTCCCCCGCCGCCGTGTCTTACCTGTGGGATCAGGCCAGCGGTTTCAGTGATCGAACAGGAAGCCATGGCGGGAGACAATAAGATCGCCCACATCTACTCTGCACATTTGCCAAACGGAGTGGAAAATGAAAACGGATTTGCCTGTCCACGTTGTACATTTGTGAATCACCCGTCCCTTCTTCAATGTGAGATGTGTGGTGCGACTTTAGTTTCCAAAAATTTGCCACCTACATTACTGGACAATGCGATGAAGGATTTGGTCATTAACGAACGATATTCACCTTCGCCTACGCCGCCTGGAATGCGATACAATGATGATGACATTGACCATATTAAAATAAGTTTTAGGACTGGTGGTGAAAGGATATTCTTGGACAAGTTGAGGATTGTCTTGCAGGACAGGATATGGGAACGAAGGGCACGAAATATAGGAACTGTTGGTGTCGCGCAGGGCAGGCATAGCAAGAAATCGACTCAACTCCTTCCTAAGCTAGGAATTCATGGGTTGGAAATTCAGAGTGTAAAGGAGCGTCAACGTAACTTAGAACTTATGCACTCGTTGAATGATTTGGACTCACTGATGCAGAAGGCGAAAGAAATGGTGTCCTTGGCTGAGACTTTTGCAATGCGACTATCTAATGCCCCAGGTGTGCCAAAGGAGGCTCGAACAGCTCTTTTAGAATCATCAGAAGCTTTGTCCCTATCCTCTCCTATCGTGATGCGTGAAATGGCTGGCAGTGGAGATGAAACTTTCTATGCTGAATTGGCACGTCAATTGGCTGAATTTTTAGATAATGGAGTGCTGGTGAAAGAAGGTGGTATTCTGACTTTATTTGACCTATATGCCCTGTACAATCGTGCGCGTGGCCTCTCCTTGATCTCGCCAAAAGATTTCTACAGAGCGTGTTCTATTTTTGAGAAATTGCGTCTGCCATTTCGGTTGCGGAAATTTAGAACAGGAGTTGTCGTCGTTCAAGAGGCGTATTATTCTGATGACGCTGTAAATGGTATGCTTATGGATTGGATCAAGAAAACGTCGCGTGAGCGAGGATTTTCCCTGGGAGTTACAGCACAGGATGTGAATCAGCGTTTTGGATGGAGTGTTACGATCGCTCTCGAAGAACTAGAAACTGCAGAAGTTAGTGGAAATCTCTCTCGTGATTCTTCGGTGGAAGGTACTCGTTTCTATGAGAATTTGATCAATACCTTCCAGTGGAATTGGAAGCAGGAAGTGTTTCAGGAACGATAGTAATAGCTGATAGTTTTGGGCGTACTAGTGTCTTGTTACCGTGGGACACAAGGTAGATATTAATCACTGCATTAAGTGTATTATAGTATTCATATCCTTGAATAGAACGAATGGGCAATAAATTGGTGAATAAATTTTGTAAACTCGTTACATTTTTGTATGCAGATGTGTCCACCAAATTCCCTAAACCTCATATAGAAAACGAGTTAAGTAGGCTTAGCTGGGAGTCGTCTGAATCGGATGCTCTGGAGTAATAGGAATCGACTTTCGATTGCGCCAGACGCAAGTATGATATTGCTAATCGTCTCTAGTATGATCTAATGATATCATCGCAAATGACAACGACGGAATATGTCTATGTCGATAGGAAATGCAGCGGTTGCATCTGCGAAAAAGAAAATGAGACAGAAGATTGCGAAGCGATTGAAACGGATGACAGATGAGAGTATAATATCGCAATGTGAGAAAGAATAAGATTGTATATGGAGACACATAAACTGACGTTTACTAGCGTCAAAGATAGCGAATACTATCAGAATGTTACCGGAATATCATAGAGCTCGCAAGATAGGACTTTACTTGCACTTGGACGTGCCTGACGCAATTCCGAAAGACAGTGGAAAGATCGTGGAGGTCCGGACAGATCTGCTGATACGAAATTTGTTTGAAGACAGTATGTAGTTGTAGTCGTTTACTCTGGTGGAAGTGTCTAATGCATGACAGACAAATATATATTCTTGCCTCGCGTTGTTCCAACAATAGACCTTCCGTCCACTCAACAACAGTATTTGCAATTCGCACAGAGGAGGCTGAAAAACAAGCAAGAGTCTGATTATTTTCCGTTCTTGTCTATAAATATGTTGCATATGCCAGATATGGAGTCCATTGAGCGCTTGGTGATGGAAGACGCAAGGGCAAATGAATTTACTATCAGAGAGCCTACAGAAGGCGAAGATGGTGAGATCTGGTGATTACTATGCTCCTATTTGCGGCAAATCGCTAATGGCAGTTTCAGCATTTGACGTGGGCGGACTAGATCTAGTTATTGTCCCCGGTCTAGGATTCACAAAATCTTGTGCTCGACTTGGACGCGGAAAAGGATTCTACGACAATTTCATACGGCTGCACAGGATATGGTCTCATTACCATGCACGTTTTGAACCAACTATAAGTAGGTTGCTATGTTGTGCGAGTGGTTCCATGATGCTGGACAGTGCTGACTGCTATTAGTTGGGGTATCATTAGAAGAACAACTCATGCAGCTACACGTCACTGAAGATTATATGGAACTGCCCACGGAAGAACATGACGCAATTTTAGATGCCGTAATAGTTGGCGACGAAATATATCGCAGGAGGTAATCCGTCAAAATATTGATTTATACATAGATAAAACTTGTATATATGAATAGTTCGTGCTTGTTGTCATATCATCATCCTATGCCACAATATTTCGACATGGGCTTCTATTTTAAGTGACACATGAAATAGTATACAACCCTTAGCAAGTATATGGTTTGAAGCGTCGCGTGTCCTCCTGTAACATAAATATTTTACAGCCGATTCCGTACAGTACAATGAAACGTAAATTATTGCGATGTCTTTTTTGGACATAATTTTCTAGGTTTCAAGACTTGAAATTAATGTGATATTGTCTCCTTTCAGTAATATCCTGCCTGTAGTGATAGTTAGTTCACCATGAAGCTCATCACCAGAAAAGAGGAAGACAAACCTAATGATCTCCTCGAATTATTCTTCTCGCTAATTTCAATGGCATCATCCACGACCAAGTTCATAAACTCGTCAAATCCCTGCTTCAAATTAGTTAAACGGAAAATATTTCGGGATCTTCATGCGACGATCGGAACTCACCCTAATTTTACCTTCGAGTCGTGTCTCTACCTGCTCGTATAGCCAAATTTGAACAAGTGACTGCTGTTGAAGGAGCTTGAAGATAAAATTGATAGGTGGAAGCATCTAAATCATACCAGATCTGTTTAGCTATGGACAGAATCAAGGCAATGGAATACACCTTACCACCTGCTGTCTCCGGCGACCAGACATTTTGTATGCGTAAATTTTCCGAAATAAATTAAAAGTCAATATATCTTCTTTGTGTGATTAATGATCCGAGGTAAATATATACTCGAGACGTGGGACCTAGATCCGATTGAAATTTGGAGAGTGCAATTGAGAGATGCGTCGTGGTGATGTGTGGATGGCCAAAGGAAGAGAGGACTTTTTGTCGCACTCAGCTCGCTTGGTACGGCGGGCCTGGTGCTTAAATGTATCAGTGACCTCCGCACAACTTGCCGCGACTCGAACACACTACGCCAACCGTATCCTTAAATCATCCTCGGGTCTATTGATTGAATTTACCCGAGGGCACAGTACTTGGCTTTTTTGGGGGATAAGTGCACTATCCAGATAGACTGGCTGCCCTTTGCCTCGAGTAGGTCCCGGAAAATCATGGCGTCCACAATTGACGATCGTACACTGTCACCAATATTACAAGCACTGAACGCCTTGTATACTGGCTCAAATCGACAAACGAAGGAGCAGGCAGGCCAATTCCTGGAGCAGTTTCAGAAATCAGTACGTGAAGTTCGGCTTCGTGTAGGTTGGTGGTCTGTGACGACTATTAGACATGTTTGATCCACTGAATCAAACAATTCTGTAGCCAGATCATACAACCAAAATGCCATATCACCGATGCTAACGTTGGATTACTGTGAATTTAGCAAGAGGCATGGACCATTAGCCACACAATTTTATCGTCACCGTCTCTACCAATTGAATCGAAATTGTTTGCCGCTCAGACATTACGGAGTAAGGTGCGTGAGAAGTCTGCTGTCTTTTATTGTTTAGAAGTAGCCAAAGCTTACATTGAACTTCAATAATAGGTTATATATGATCTTCACCAACTTCCAGCAGACGGTCAATTGCAGCTTCGCAGTTCCTTGATCACTCTACTAGGCACTTACACGGCGGGACCAAAAATCATCCTGACGCAACTCTGTCTGGCGTTGGCCAATCTCGCAATTCAATTAGTTCAATGGAAAAGTGCTTTAGAGGACGTTATCAGAGCATGCGGTAATGATGCTGCCTCGGCACCAATAGTGCTAGAGTTTCTAAAGGTTTTGCCTGAGGAAGCTAGCGATGTGAAGAAGATTCCACTGTCGGAAGATGAGTTAAAGGAACGAACAAGAGAGCTGTTAGAAAACAACGCGATGCAAGTGCTGAACATTTTGGTTGCATACGTGAGCTCAGCCAATACACCGCAATCGTCACATGCGTTAATTTTCGAGTGTCTGAATTCTTGGCTGCGGGAGGTGCCTCTAGAAACTATCGTCAACTCGCCTCTGTTGAACATTGTCTTTCAAGCTCTTTCTAACGACGACTTGTTTGACGCTGCAACGGACTGCGTATGCTCGATGATCAGAGAGACACGAGACCTCGACGACGAGTCGGATATTGTATCGACTCTGTACAGTAAAGTTATTGAACTTCGGCCACGCATAGCGGAGTCCAAGGATGATCCAGACGCGTTTAGAAATTATACGCAAATCTTTGCAGATGCAGGTGAAGTTTGGCACATGGTCATTGCAAGGCAACCACGGCAATTCAAAAGTCTAGTGGAAGCGGTGGCGGAATGTGCAGCCTATGACGAGGATCTTGAAGTCATCCAGTTCACATTCTATTTCTGGTATTTGCTGAAACAGATGCTGGTTCTAGATCGATATGAAGACGCGAAACGTGAATTGCGGGATATATTTCTAGGGCTAGTCGATATTTTGATCAACCACCTGCACTATCCGTATGAAGAACGTAACGGTGATCTATTTGGAAACAACAAAGAGCACGAAGAAAAGTTTCGTGCTTTTCGACATGAAATGGGTGACGTGTTAAAAGATTGTTGCGCGGTTGTCGGAGCGTCATTCGCTTTGCGCAAAGCGTACACTAAGGTGAATGACTGCTTACAAGCCCAGAATCTGGGTGAGAATATTCCCTGGCAAGACATCGAAGCGCCGATATTTAGCATGAGAGCAATGGCGAGAGAAGTTGACCTGGACGAGACGCACGTTCTTCCCGATGTTATGACTTTGCTAATCAGGTTACCGGACCATAAGAAAATCAGGTTTGCAGTGACTCTTGTTTTGGGTCGATATACTGAATGGACTGCAAAACATCCGGAGTATCTCGAAGCACAATTGACTTATATTACTAACGGATTTTACGTCAACGATTCTGACATCGCAGGCGCTGCCGCTCAATCTATGATGCATTTCTGTAGAGATTGTGGGCAGCATCTGGTGAATTATATTGACCAGCTACATGATTTCTATGAGAAGATTGCACCACAGATCCATGTCCAGTCACTCTACGACCTTACTGATGGTGTTGCGCATCTAGTTGCAGCGCAGCCGTTGGACAAAATTTACAACTCGCTTAAGATGTTTTGTGCTCCAGTCGTGACGCGGTTATATTCTCGCGCGAATGCGCCAGCCGATGATGCTGGCTACAGAAAGATCGCAGATGAAGTTGAATTGCTTGACACATTCGCGCGTCTGGTGCACCCACATATCGAACCGGGCAACCCTGACCCGTGCATGCAGTTTTGGTCAGAAGTGTGGCCGCTTATTGACCTATTGCTGGACAATCACGGTCAATCAACATTCGTATCCGAACGGTGCTGCAAGTTTATTCGGACACTAATGTATTCATATCGCACTTCATTCTTCTCTCTGCTCGGACCTGTGGCGGAGAAGCTGGTGGTGTGCTTCGACAAGTTACATTATGGATGCTATCTTTGGGCCAGCGGTATCGCAGTACGGGAGTATGGTAACGAGTACGCGGACCAGAACATCCAGAGCGCGGTGTGGGAATTTGCTTTCCGGCAGTCTATTTCCACATTTAAGTATATGAGCACAATTAACATTGCTGATATTCCGGATGGTAAGTGTGTAATTTGAAGGATTGTTTCATGTATTGACTGACCTTTTCTGTAGTTATTGAAGATCTTTTCAGACTTCTTTCCAATTTGATTACCAGCTATCCTTACCGATTCATTCCATCTGAACTTTGCAAGCCTTCAGTAGATGCTGCACGCGCAATCTTTACGACGGAAAATAAAGAACCTATTTTCACAGCCATGGACCTACTTCACGATATTTTCTCTTATGGGTTTAGTACGCCACCAGTCTCGAACATTATGTTTAATGATGCGGGAGAACAATATTACGATGCTAATGCGGTACCACCGGAGATCCAGGGTATCGTGAGACAGATCGTGCTGGCCGAGGGTGAAATGCTCACGCGCCAGGTATTCTCAGGATTATTGTATACGTTCCCTAGAGAATGCGTGTCGGATGGTACAAGTGTCCTTCTTGTCTTGCTGAAGCTCGCTGGACTACCGAATGCCGTTCAGTGGGTGAACAGTACATTGGCCATGTTACCTGCGACTGCTATAACACAGCAGGAAAAAGAGAAGTACTTATCGGCTGTAGATAGTGCGATTCAGTCAGATGATATGAATCGACTCAGGCGGCAGACTATGGACTTCATCGGATGGTATACTAGACGGAATGTTACCCCACGCAGTGAAATTAGGCGAATTGGTGACGTTAGGGACATGCGGTTTACTTTTGCATCATAAATGTCTATGCGAGACTGGAATCACTACTGGGAAACGAGGAATATTTGAGATATGTAATTATTCATGTGAATCTGGCTGTGATTTCGTTACTTGTGTATCTATAAGATAGTCCCATTTCCTATGTATAGGACTGTGGCATTCAGTCTGTTCAGCAGAAAACGTCATTAGTCTCAGATTTTCTATATATACTATATTCCACTTATTTTCTTTGCATTTCCCTTTTCATTATGTCAAATTTCTGGCCACATTTACACATTATACAATGTCTTTTATTTTCACAGGTCGGCTATTATTAGGATTATTTGCATATTTGGGCTAACTGAAAGGCAAGTGCATGAGAGTGAATTGACATTTTCCGGTTCTAAAAAGCTGATCGTCACTGACCTTTGGAACGGAGGTTTCTCGCTTATACAATCATATACAACCTCACCCGGTCAGAATATGTTGCCATGCCATCTTTTGATATTGCAAAACGTGAATTCGTATCCTTATTGACATATAAAATTTGTGTTTGTAAAGTTGCAGTCAATATCACCTCCTCGGGAGTATAACAGTTGCTATCAAGAACATCCTGAGGCAGGGACAAGTCTATTCGAGAACAACCTTCAATAGCTAAATTCGGTGCAAAACAGTATTCTGGGTGCGTCCAATAGGCATTAAACGCAACGTCAGTCACTCAAAATTTGCGGTTTCTGTCAGCCGCTGTAGGTTGCATTGCTTAAAAGCATTGCTAAATAGGAGTTGCTCGTTATGATTATTCATTACATACACTGGACTCTATACCGGATTCCAGTCAAACTTGTATAAATCTGTATCAAACGAGCATGAAAGATAGATCAAAGCAAGGAAATCGCTAATGCGGAGGTATAGCTACGTGGCAGTAAGCGAAAATGAGACTCAAAGCGCGCAGGATCCCGCCATCAACTTGAGAGACTTGCGGGTTGGGTGTTGTGTATTTAAGACCCTCCCTATGGTTGAAGCCAATTACGTCAAAAAATCCACCAGTGTGCAAAGAATGGCTCGAAAATTATTTATCTCAAGTTCGAACGAAGATGCGAATCAGATATTTTCAAATCTACTTAGCCTCGTATAAGACCAGAACGTCCTTGGTATACCTGGTTCCATGTTGTAAATTATGTCGTGAACAGCGTGCTCGTTCTTCTCGGCCCTATATCGTCTCAAAACTTGTACCGGCCCTCGTACTGGAGCATCCAGACAAGTGAAGTGTACGGAGATGTAATTCGACGTCTTGTTTCTAAACACAAAGTTTTCTGCACGCACTCGGGAGGGCCAAAGACGTTCTCTTTGCAGCCACTAGAACTTGACAGTCAGCTATTGCCGAAGAAGGTGCAGAGGCGTCCGACGAATGGCTGGAAATCACCATGTTCTCAGGCTCATAACGTAAAGAAACATATATTTCTTGGTCGAAGTTTGTTATTGGTACCGTGAATATGGGTACAGAGCTGATGGAGGCGAGGGAGATCAAAGTGCGCGGGTGCTTCTATACCCAGCTGATCGCTTTTAAAATCAGGGTTATCTTCCACTGAAAGCACCGACTCCAATCCAATAAACAAAAAGTTTGGAACCCACCTCCGCACATTACCGATTCTTTTTCAACTCATCTTGGTCCTTGGACTCATGTGATTCCTCTGTGTAATATAGAAGTTTTCTAATCTTTGCGCAACTCAGCTGTGCGAATATTTACATGTCTGGCCGGGAGCAAGACGGGATCGTCGACATCGAACAAGTATCCATTCCCGCGAATTCGCCATCTGAGTCATCGAACTATGGGTCTTTGAGCTCTTGGGACGAAGATATTTATTCCGCCGCTATAGCGTCAAATGTCGTGGCTTCTCCGGGCGGCGCGATCGCCAATGCTAGGAACCAACAGGACGACCACAATGGCGACGAACGGCATGTCGATCGGATGTATGCTGCGAAGGAGGCGCTTGCACGCCTTACGAGGGATTCACAGGAGACTATATTGTATGCGGACTTTGATAACGATGAGTACTGCGGCCGTCCCGTATATTGCCGGCCTGCAACAGGCGTTTCCTTCACATTCGCGAAATCTACATGTGAGCTGCCGATTGCTAGACAGTTTAACTTATTCCTAATGAACACTATTAGACAGTGAGGTCAACTACTTCAGATCCTGTTATCCCCTATATTCCACCACGCCTCGGAGATGCAGAAGCCAAGCCAAGACGGAAGCGAGGTCGGCCAAGGAAAGTGAGTACTGAAATTCCAGTTGTATCGCGGACGAGCCCGGCGGAATGCCCCAGCGAGCCGGCAACTATGGACACGGAGGCAGTCGTTGGCGCTTCGGATAGTGCTCCAGAATCCCAAGGCGACGAGACCACTGAATATTACAGTCTCACGGATGCCTCGAGTGAAGAGTCGATACAGTCCCATCAAGAAGCTGCAAGTGTCCCAGATAACCTTCCGATATCACGAAAATCACGGAAGAAAAACATAGAGTTTGAAGTAGAGGTCCCTGCAGATCACAACGAGCAGCCACAATTTCGACCTAGGCCATTTAAAAGGAAGCGCATGCGATTCCCTTACTTGGAGTCAGAAGGTATACCGTCAGCACCTATCCCCAGCGAGCAGCGTCCTAAGATGCTGCCGCTTCATTTCACCGAGGCTGTCGATTTCAGAGGTTCGATGTTAGAAACATATAAAGCGCACCGAAAATTATATGTGACGGATGTCGTCGGACCATCGTGGTGTGAGCTTCAGTATTTTTACAAGTATTACTTCAACGATTTCAAACCGACGGCAACAATGTCCAAAGGAACGGACATCCACAGGGAATTAGAGAAGCAATATATGTTGGAAATTCCTATAGCAACGGAGGAAATGACGCGTGAGGATAAGCAAGCCGTCAAGCTATTAAACATGCTGGTTATGTTGCAGTCGCTGACTCAGGGTGCCCGCAGACACCAAGAAAATACCATAGTTGTAAGTCGTGCATCTGATTGGTTCGAAGTTATTTCCATGCTAAGATTGAAACAGCGAGAATTTCCCGTTTTTGGATTTTTTGAAGACGTATTTGTATCCGGAATTATTGATGAAGTTTCGTTCATGTATGACCGGCCAATCCAAGATGGCGTTGAGTTTATTGATGTGGATTATAATCCTGAGTCTTCTCGTCAGCAGACTCTATCTCTCCCCGCCGTACAGCAGCAGACATTCAGTCTTGAGGCCAATGCTGGCACCGCAGGGTTTCCCACTCTAGAGTCATATTCGTCATCTCAAAGCTCGATCGGAGATCAGAGGAACATCACGTCGTATTTCAAGCCACTTAGCCAAGCATCTCTGGCTGAAATCTTACACGACGATCACTCAGTGGAATCACTAGCTGTAATGGATTCTGCACCCGCTGATCCCTGGGAAGACGGCGAGTCGTTTATCAATTCTTTAGAGTTGAAGCGCCGAAATATTCGCATTGCGGACTCCAAGACGCGGTATATTCGACAGTTACCGCACGAGTCACAACAACGTTCTACATACCACCAACTTTTGATATATCACCGTCTATTGACCGACCTAACCAAGGGAAATTTCGATTTCGGTCGTATGATGGCAGTGTTAATGTTAGATGCTGATGCGGAATTAAGTGAAATTTTCAAGAGAGAGATTCAGGAGAACGAGTACGTAACTGCCACTCTTTCCGCCGAGATCCTGGAAGAAGACAATCGTCGAAGTGATGAGTATCGCGCTTCGTTATTGTCCCTGCGGACACTGAGAGAAGTATGGAACGCACTGCGGATGAAGTTCTTAGAGTTTGCGGATGAGACGAGTGACCAGATGTCTGTGGTATGAATACTCTGTATACAATCACCTCATGACCTATTACTAATGTGAGTTAGGTATACTATTGGCAGGGCGATGGCCAAGTATTTGCAGGAATTGATTACACGTACAGGGAAGAAGATCTACAAGAGTTTGTTGCAAGTTCGCTGTCTTACTGGCGTGGCGAGCGAGATCCAAAAGGAGTCGAAGTTGAGGACGCGTACAAGTGCCGCTCCTGTCCATACGCGGAGCAATGCCTGTGGCGATTAGAAAAGATCCGAGAGAGTACAGAGCGTAATCGGACGCAATTTCAAAAGAGATATGGCAAAAGGGCTCGGTCAAGACCGCTGGGGCAGCTTGTGGTCGAACGAGGAGTGGATGATATGTAGCAACTGTAATGGAACCAGTTGGTTATTGTATATTATCTGCTCAGCTGGGTATTTGGGCTAAAACGTGGGATTTCTCGGTGTTTACATATATAATTGCATGACTAACGAGGTATGGTATGCATTGGTAAATATATAGTACCCTCCAATATAATACAAAGTTCTATCATCTCATCTTAAAATCTCGCGGCTTTTGTTGTCTTGTCATATAACTCCAAGTTCAGCGCCGCCAGAAAGCATGGAATCTCACGTCGCTCCTGTACCCAAAATTGAATCAAGTTCGAGCATTCTTGTGCGAACGGACCGTCTGCTCGGCCCGACAACTTCATTGTGCCGAGTTCAGGGTCGAATGTGAAGGATTCTTCATCTGACGCTGCGAACATCGAGGTTGCACGGACTTTGTTGTTCGGAAGGAAATCAAGTTTGTAACCGAGCAGCGAATATACGGCCTCTCGGAACTCCGTTGATTTCGCGGACCAGATCTGTCACGTTAGCCAAGGTCATTAATAGGAACAAGAGAGCTCACCTCCTTCAATCTCTTCATTCGTTTCTCTTTCTCAGCAACCAGTGTCTCCATTTCCTTCATTTCGAGTTTGAGTCGATCTAACGTATTCACGCCCACAACTTGGCCAATATCCTCTCGACGCTCATTCAGTTGTGCTATTAGAGAATTGTTTTCCTTCTGTAAGGCATCCAGCATTTTCTTTTTCACAATCTGGTCTTTCGCCGCTGGATTGTCTCGAAGCTCTACTACCCGCACCTGAGCTCGTTTGGCCTGTTCGAGAGCCGCTATTCGTTTTTCTAGCACCGCGATCTCTTTACGAGCTAGCTCTTCTTTGTTCACCAAGGCAGTATATCCTGTATACGTCATTATTAGATTAATACGTCACAAATCAATTTAGACGCATACCGTCCTGAAGTTTGCGATTCCGCCGAAGTAATTCTCCTATCCGCTCGTCATCGTTCTCCTCAATCCTATGCTTCCTAACATTTGCCTGTCCGCTGTTGGCAATTTCGGCTTGCTTGAGCTCAGCGGTTAACATGACAATCTCCTGCTTTGAGTCTTCTAGTATCGTTTCCAGCTCCTCAATTCGACCTGCTTTTTGCTTGTCATAGTTTCCCTGCATGTACATAGTCTCTTCGCTGTCATATGTCTTCAATTGGTCGCGTAAAAACGCCGCCTCTTTGGTGGCGAGATTCTTCTGTCGCTCGACGCGTGCCATTAGTTTAGCATTCTTGCCAAGAGCATCCTTCAGCTCCTGCACATGCTGTTCCACTTTCTTCATTTCCTGTTCGTCGACCTGCATGCCCTGCGTCCTGGCCGCAATCTCAGCTTCCAGCCTGCCCACCTTATCAACCAAGGCAATCTTTTCCGTCCGTTCCTGAGACAGTGCCTTCAACGCATCCTCCGGACTCCTAAAATTATCCGTTTCATCAAAGAAAGCAGTCCATCGTGCCCGTTCCTCGCGCAATGTAGCAGCTTCCAGCTCCACTTCCGCGACTTGCCGCCGAAGGTCCTCCATCAACTTCAGTCTCGCTTCCAAAAGCGTCTTCTCTTCAGCCACAAACTTGAATTTCTTGTGTTCCTCGCGTAGCTGGTTTAGCTCGGGCGTCATAATATGAAGTTTCGATTCTAAACTTTTGGATTTGGCAAGTTGCTCCGACAGTTGTTGCTGCAAGGCGTCAAGCAGATGCAGATCATCTGTCTTAGCCTTTAAGCTCTTATTCTCGCTTGAAAGTTTTTCAGCGATCTCGTTCCGCTCGTTCAATTCGACACCTTTTTCTTGCAGCGCCGTATTCAAGTGGGCAAGCTGTTCCTGCAAATCCCGCACCGCGCTCGTCAACGTCCGCTCTTTAACCTTAAACTCGTCCGCCTGCCGGTTTATCGCGGACTCTGCCGAGCGCAGGGCGGAGGATGCTTCGTCGTGTGCATCGCGCGCTTCACCGAGGTCGTGTTGTAGACTGCGGTTCCTTTTCTCAAGCGCCGATTTCTCGGCCGGCCATTCTTCTTTGAGTTTATTGAGCTCAGCCGTCAATTCTTTATGCTTGTCAAATAGGAATTGCTGATCACTTTCCAGAGCCTGCCGTTATAAGTTCCAAAGTCAGTCTTGATCCGAGACCGTGTTAACAGAGTGAAATGGACATACATCCGCGCGTTTTCCTTCCTCTGTTATTTTCAATTCGAGTTCCCGAATGGTAGCTTCGAAGCGCAATTTCTCGCGCTCCCGCTCATCTTTCAGCTTGGACAATTCGTATTCCAGACCATGGTTTTCAGCGCGAAGGACGTCGATAGTGGTAGTCGAGCGGTCAATATTACTTGCATCTTGAGATGCCTGGAATAGCGGCCTTGATATTATCTATTTAATTAAAGACTTAGTTCAGGATTGATGATCAGTGACAAGCAAATCGGCTAGGTACCCTTGGAGCTGTGTTATTTGCTGGAGTGAATATGGACGATGACCTGCGAGGCATGGGGATCGAACTTGCGGCAGCAGTCGCTGGACCTGGCTGTCCGCGCAACGGCGTCGCAATGGACTTGCGCATAGTCTCGTCTCAATGTCCTGCACTAGCAATAGAACTAGATAATGGACATAAGTGCGGTGTTCTGTTGAAGTAAGCACCAGACTGCCAGTTATGATTTTGCGTTTTTGTCAACATCAGTACAAAGCCCTCAGAGCTCATTGTTTCCAGTGCTAAATGCGGACGTACTTCCCCTGACTCAAACTTCATTCATATTCAGCAGCCTCAGCACCATTAATGTCGACATACGAGTCCATAATATTCATATCTCGTGAAGTCCTCATTTACCAGATCCCACCTCTCCGTTCATCAAAAGGCTATTGCGCCTCAGAATGGGACGTTGACAAGCCGCTATGGCGCGGTCGCCTGCGCGTGCTTGAGGTAGCCGATGACGCGGCAGCTACCCGCGTCCGCTGCGAACTCCGGCTAGAAGACAACAGCAGTGGCGAGTTATTTGCGAGCGCGCCGTATTTACTGACGGGAAAAGGGGTGGAACAGGTTACAGACTCTAGTCGATTTTTCGTGATACGGGTCGTGGACGGGGATAGGTACGCGCATTTGGGTATGGGGTTTATGGAGCGGAGCGAGGCATTTGATTTTAATATTGCATTGCAGGATTTTAAGAGGTGTGTTTTATATGTGCGAAAGTTGACTGGATGCTAACTGGGAAAGACATGCGAATCCAAGCGCTGAGATCATACCGAGAAGTGGCCCACAAAAGAAGGAGGAGGTCAAGGATTATTCTTTGAAGGAGGGACAGACAATTACGATATCGTTAGGGGTGCGTTTTATTGAACCTCATTCACTAAATGAGTATGCGCTACTAACAGATTAAGTGTAGAAAGGAACTCGTCGCAGGAGATCACCGAATACCACGAGTGAGAATGCAGCCAGTAACGCCGGTGCGCTGCCCTTCCTTCCACCACCGCCGTCGGCACAGGAGGTAAAAGACCAATTGCGGACCGTAGCACATGCGATCGAGGATAATGATGATTTTGGTGATTTTGTGTCATAATGGAATATAATAGGCAGGATGGTTGAGGATCCATCCGCATACGTTGGGATTCAATGGTGTAACTTCTTGCTTCTTTAATAAAAAATTGTCTATGGGAAATATGCCAAACACCAGATCGCTTTTCATGTAAATACCACCGAGCTGATGCCGCCGCGTGAAAATGCCCGAACGATCGGGAGTATACAGTCGTTCACAATAGGATGTTGTCAATTAGTCGCGTCTTGCCGCCGAATTTGTTTGGTACTCTGACTGCCAAGCTCACGATCGCGCCTTTCAAGGGATGCACTGTCTCTAGTTCTTCGAGAGTATCTTTGTCGTTTACGCACACATACTCGATTTCGTCTTTGTCGAACTTTTCGGTTATCGTCGAGACCACGGCTTCAATGATCTTCTCGGCGGAAGTGTTTTGTCGGTATACCATGACCGCGTTCTGGAGACTTCTGTAGATGACGGCCGCATCTTGTCTAGTTTGCTCTGTCAAATACGCGTTCCGTGAGCTTAGTGCCAGTCCGTTCACGTCTCGAGATGTAGGTACGACATGCACGACCGATCCGTAGCACAAGTCCTGCACGAGACGCTTGACAACCACCGTCTGCTGAATGTCCTTCTGGCCGAAAAATACCCGCTCAGGAGTAACGATATTGAGCAATTTAGAAACAACTGTCGCCACGCCGCGGAAGAATTGAGGTCGAATTCTGCCCTCCAATTGTTCGGACAGTCCATGGACGGTCACGAATGCGCCTTTCTGCTCGGCGACATTGAGCGGGATGCCGTTCGGATACATTTCCTCCACATGTGGCGCGAACACCACATCCACCTGTCTGTTGTCGCCATCCTGGGCAGCTAATAGCTCGATGTCGGCGTCGAAATCGCGAGGATATGACGCGAGGTCCTCGGTCGGTGCGAATTGGGACGGGTTCACGAAGATGGACACCATGGTCGCGTCGTTCATCCGCATGGACGACTGGACTAGTCGCATGTGTCCCGCGTGCAACGCACCCATAGTCGGGACAAGGCCGACGGTTAGGCCCTTGGCAAGCTGTTCGCGCCGCCAGGACCGAACTTCCGCTGCCGTCCGGAGAATCTGGATCGGGGATTTCCTGGACTCGGGGACCTCAGCAGCCGCGGCAACGGTGCAGTTGTGTCTAACTGTGTATAGTAGTGGCGAGAAGTTGTATGACGGTAGCAAGTTGAATAGACGCAGGACGGACCTGGTCGACGGCCAACGACTTCGTGAAGCCATTCTGTGTTCTAGATGTTTGTGGAAGGACGACTGTTGCTGTATACACCGTCAGTCTCGCCTGCATAATGAAGCAAGGACCGCTTACCACAATAACCTTCGCTGTTGATCTAATGCATCAGCAGGGTTACATATGGATACATATATTTGGTCATTGAATGGTACAAGCGCGTGCACGCGATCGAACCGGCAAAGGAACAGGAGTAGGGAAAATTTGGGGATTGACTTTGCAGCTTTCGCGCCACATGTGCCAGAAACTTCAGCGTGGACAGCGTACTGGCCACAATCAGACGGCTCGATTCCCTCTGTGAACCCGAAACAATGAAACCCGTCTCGCAGGCGCAGCGCTCCACACATTCATATAATGAATTAGTCACAAATTATTTTGGCAATTACAGATTGTCACAGAATTGTTGTCTTGCATTAAAAAATATCGTCGGTATAGCATTTGGTTGGCTGCAACAGGGCAAAGGTCTGTGGGTTAGGGCCAGCGATATGGTGCGGCTGAGTTTATAGCCGAGATGATGCCGATGCCGGTGTTTTGTCATTTATGCCAGAGATGAATCGCGACGACGTTGCGATAAAAATGTGCATGTATTGTGAAGCAAACCCGACGACACTAAACCCAGCACTATTGTAAGCGCCATCAGGGGGATCATTTTTCAGGGGTGAAGGGGCGGACATGTCTGCAATGAACCCTGTGC
This sequence comes from Lipomyces kockii, assembly GCA_030568215.1. Classification (NCBI taxonomy): domain Eukaryota; kingdom Fungi; phylum Ascomycota; class Lipomycetes; order Lipomycetales; family Lipomycetaceae; genus Lipomyces; species Lipomyces kockii. The sequence continues at coordinate 27,566 of JAJLTN010000524.1, read as the reverse complement.
ATTAAGATCCGATTCGGCTCCACTGGGGAGTAGCGACGGCTGAAGAAATAGCGCGGCGCCATATAGGCTGTTCTAATCGTCTGACGGCTGTCTCGTGCGCCAGATTGAGCAATGACGGCTATGAACTGGAATGGCAATATGCTGTGATCCCACAACGCCGACGTGAAGCAATGCTCATCGCGATTGGCATTGCTCCGTATCGGTTCTCACATTCAAGATATTAGGCGCACGTTTAATGGTTGATCAGGTAACGCGAGCACGACGCATGCGAGTAGTGGGCGGTCGCGGAACGGAAATGGCAGAGGAAGAAGAGGCACAAGTACCTGCAGGCGTGTTTTTATTGGCACGTTCCTTGCCTCATTGGGGCAAACACGCAATGATATAACGCGTCCGACGCGTTATAGGACGCGTTTGGCAAGCACAGTGGGTTGGGGAGCTCGATGGCGGTAAGGTTTAATGAGTGCGAATTTTTCCATTGGAATTTACGGCCACGGGATCTGTGATATGACTCTGCATTGTTCGCTATGACCTGCAATTTGTGCTATGTAAATATTTCGGATTCGCCTTACCCTTATGTTAATCAATTCATCAGTCATATATCGTCCATTATTTCAATGGAATGGGAAAATTCAGAAAGGGGCAGCAATCAGAGCGGGTCACCGCTCACGAGATGTGTGACTTTGTGAGAACTGTCAAGTTCGTGCGGCTGGCCACAAAATCCTCGACTACTTCAGTCACCGATGAATATGAAGTTGTCGATCACAATAAAGCCTTGTGGTACCTGATACTGTTATTTACAATTGCTATCGAGCGCCTCGGGCATTGTTCAAGCAGAGCGCGTTTGCTGCGTGCTCGACCTGTGGACGCGAAGAAGACGCGTGCTGAGACGAGGCAAGGAGTCTGTTGACGCGACTGGAATGTGGGCTCGTGCGCCCCTGCGTTTGCGACACGCGTGAGCCCCTGCGCCCGCCGGATCCGTAGCACTCCTCGGTCGCTGCTACGCCGGCTCGCTCGCCTCTTCACCATTGCTCTTGCTCGATCTCCTTTCTCCTCTCTTTCTCGTCTTCTCCTCTGCTGCATTTCTCGTCCAAGGCCAAAGACTTCCACTCCTTTGACCTGTAGTGCTGTGTGTGTGCGTTCCATCCTTTGTTTACTTGCGCGTTGTCGGAATCCACCTCTCGTTCCTTGATTCCGCTACTTCCATTCTTTTTATCGCGTCATTTTTTCGTTATCACCTTCTCTTCCCGTGTCGAAAGACGCCACTCCTTTGTATACTTCACTCGCAATGTCTCCGCAGCAACGGCACCACCGCCACGCCGTCCACGCCCGCGATCCTGAGCCTCAGATCGTCGACGAGTATGATTTCGGTTTCGATACCGCTGAGGGCGGCAATGCCGATGAAATCCAAATCCCTGATGTACTCCAGACTCCAAAGATCGTCCGTCGCCAAGTTTTGACTGTCTACAAGACATTGACTGTCACTCACGCCCGTTCATCCGCGACAGCCGTCGCTGCCGCTGCAGTGGACAACGTTAGCGCTACTGCGAGGTCGAGCAAGGATGGTGTCACTTCCAGCGAAGGTGCGGATCAATTTCTCGCCAACTTACTATAAGGTACTAACGTGATACAGCTGTGTCTTTATCATCGTCCCGTTCCTCAGCGTATTCCACAATCACTATTACACATTCGAGCGTCGCGAGCCATGCTCGTACTACATCAAACGAAAGCAAGCCCACTGATTCATCGTCGGTAGCTATCGAGAAGACTACATCTGCTACTCCTACGGTGACCGAGATTAAATCTTCCATTGCGACTTCAGCTGCTGTTGCATCTTCAGCATCACTCGTCAGCGGCGACGTCGTTCCTACCTCGACCGGCGCCTCGACCTTGCTTACCGTTATTGTCACCCCCAGCTCTGCATCATCATCCCTCGCTGCCTCCACTCTTGTCGGCTCGAGCGCATCAAGTACGGCTTCCTCAACTTTCTCTGCCCCTTCTGAATCTTCGACTTCTCTAGGCAGCAGCAGCAGCTTCTCCTCTGGCACCAATAACAACGGCAACATCGACGAGTCACCGTCACCTTCTTCCGGATCTATGTCTACTGGTGCGCGAGCTGGGATCGCCATCGGTGCCATTGTCGCGGCAGCCTTGATTTTCATTTTGGCCTTTGTTTTGGTCCGCCGGATGAAGCAGTGTCGTCAGGAGGAGAATGGAAACGAGAAAGCTACCGCTGTCCCATCTTCGTTCAGCGGTCAAGGTAGCACTGCGTACCCTGTTGCTGCTCACACCATGACTGAGAAGCCACCTCGTCTATCGATCCGTGTTTCTCGCCCTGTCTCCGGTTTGCTTCCTCTATCGCTTCTCTCTGGTCGCGCAACCAGGACATCGACTGGTGCTTTGCATTCTGGCGTTAATGCAGATGCGGCTGGTGTATACGCCAAGATGTCATCCCCACCCGCCTCAATCCGGAGTAGTACAGGAAGCGATGCTTCCATCAAGAAGGGTGTTGAGACTGCATACACTAGCGCTGCTACTGCAGCCGCTGTCGGTTCCAGCTCGCCGGCCTCCTCCTACGCGTCATCTGTCTCCAGCAAGTCATCTGGAAACGATTCTCCTGTACTCGTCGTTCCCGCACCACAAGATCCCTTCGTGACCTCGTCAGCCACATCCGGCGCTGCTGGTGGAGCCGCTGCCGCTGAAGCGGCATCAGCCTCAACTTCTAACGTGCACCGTGCCATCATGGAGTTTTCTCCGACAATGCATGACGAGCTTGCCCTGAAAGAAGGCCAACTCGTCCGGATCCTGCACGAGTACGACGACGGCTGGACGCTCTGCGTCAAGCTCGACCGTAGCGCACAGGGTGTATGCCCGCGAAGCTGTCTCTCGGCCCGCGCACTTCGACCGCGGCCAAAGCGAGGCGTCAAAGTCGCTGATGCACCTCCTACTACCGGCAGCAGTGCCATGAAGACAATGGAACGGAATATCACGAATTTGCCTGCCGTTAACACAGAGGCTGCTAACGCTAACAAGCCACGACCAGGCATGGCCGAGAAATTGCCATCGACGCCAACAATCCAGGTCTTTGCTCCGGATAGCGAGCGCCCCTTTGAAATTGCGTGAACGGATATCTCAGGGAAAAGTATAGCAGCGATGTATGATTTACTTGTGTGTTGGAGGGTTTGGTACAATTTTTATTTTCTGTATTGTTAATTCCATTCCATTTCTTTTGGGTTTTGTGCTTTGTTTAAGGTATTAGAATACACTTTGGTCCACGCGATGAACGGCTCCCACTTTGCTTATATCGCATTTGCTTTTTTACTTCGATCTTGGTGTCTTTTTGATTTCGTAATGTTTTTGATATGAGATTTATGTCTGGATATGTGTTCATTGAAATTGATTTGTATATCTAGCAACGAAAGAGTTAAAGAATTGAGAAATGGATCTAGTTGTTCGTTATTTGCAATACTGGGATAAAATAGCATATTCCAAGTACATAATGTCCTCCAAGCAAAATTACTTTTGACTGTCGTTATAGTGTTGTCAAAAATGTTAACAAAAATGTCAACGGCGTAATTTTGATATAGTTAGTTCTCAGATAGTATATCATGTTGCAAATGATGTGTGTCGTTCTTTTAAAGTAACTCCTAACTCCCCCAACCCTATGCATTTCTAATGTATGCCCATAAAAACAAACAGCGGTGTTACCCGGTTTACAGAAATCAAAACAGAACACGCGACGTAAACAAAAGCCAGTGTCATCTTGAAAATCGCCGAAAGCAAACTCGCGCGCCGAGTAGGTGGTGTTTCTAGAGGACAGTGCATTTCTCTATTTAAGCAGGAATTGTTATTTTGAAGAACGAAGAGTGCAGGCGCATTATATCGAAGGCAATATCTGGTGCTGGACTCCTCGCGTCTTGCAAGCACGCAGCAACAAGCATGCCGAGAGCGAAGAAATCTATTACGACGGCGGGAAAGGTCGCGAAGAAGAACGGGGCTAAGACAGGCACTGCTGCGAAGACGAAGACGAGCGTGGGAACTTTATCTGCGCTTGTTAATTCTACCGATGACGAAGGTGAAAGTGGTGGTGTGAACAGTGATCAGAGTGAGCCGGAAATCGCAAACGTGGGAATCGACGTGAAGAAGAATACAGGAAGGGGCGCGGTAAAGCGTGGGAAAGGTGTGGGGAACGGAAGGAAGAGAGGTACGAAGAGTGAGAGTGAAGATGTGGAAATGCGTGATGGCGCGGAATATGACTCCGAGGTTGAGAACGGTAAATGCTCCCAGTTAATTTTTACCACAGTCAACTAATATAGTTAAGATCCGAAGCGCAAAAAAGTGAAATCGAAACCACTTGCTCCAGTGACCAACAGGACAAGCATCTCATCATTAGCATCTCAACCAGCAGTGGTGTCATCAGCAACGAAGCCCAGACAAACAAAGCCAGCTCCAAAGTCGCGGCCACCGAAACTTGAATATATTCCAGAAACTCAGAATGCATACGGCAATGACCCATCATCGCCAGCCGCTGATACGGAGCAAAAGATGGAGCTCATCATGCCTGCAAGCAACGACCCCTACCAGGCACTACAGAAGCATTATGACGGATTGCAAACTCGATTTTCACGATTATCGGAACTACGACAGACGACGGCCGAAGCCGCCCTATCGTCTTACCGCGAGTCAGCTGAGCGCAGATACGCAGCCGCCGACGAATTAATAACCACGCTTCGCGCAGAATTAGGCGAGCGATCGAAGCAAATCAAGGAGATGAGCTCACGCGTTGAGGAAGCTACCAAGGCGGACCATGAACTGGACGAATTAGAAATGACAGTTCAGAAACTGCGACAAGAGAATGCCATTTTACAAAGCAAATTACTTGCGCGAGGGGCGGTTGCTGCGGCTGGAGGCAGTAGTGCCATCGCGCAACTCAAAGAAGACTTGTTTTCCGACCTCAGTGGCTTGATTATTCGCGATGTGCGGGTAGAGGACGACAAGACAGTGTACGATTGTTTACAAACGGGTCGCAACGGCGCGTTTCATTACAAGATTTCGATTCCTCGGAACACAACTGAGGCGGGGCTGGCACATGGATCGGCCACAGCGAATGGCAGTGGCGGCGGATACGAGGACACAGAGATCACATTTGTACCGATGCTGGATGACAAACGAGACGCATTGTTGATGTCTCTCTTGCCCGATTACTTCACGGAGCCATTGACATTTATGAGGAGTGCAGCGGCACAGTGTTACTGGAAGATTTCGCAGGCGTTGCAGAAGAAGTTATAATGTACATAGAGTGAAGGATGTAAGATTTGATATCATGCGAATTCGTACTGTTAATGAATGACGGTGTATTTCTATCGAAGTCTATGATCTATGTAAATGCAATATCGCCAGCTCCAACCTTCCCGTTATATTCGTACACATCATAATGCAATCAATACGTGTTAGTTATTTACAATTCATTGCATCTACTCATTCGGTGATCATTAGTCACGCTTCGTGCTCGCGTAACCAGTGCTGAAAATGCTGAAATCAGGCGCAAGCCCAGCTGCAATCGCCTGCCTCATGGCCGACCGTGCACGCGCACGTTGTGGAAACACGATAACGAGGAAATAAAACGCGGCAACAGCGAACGCGACTACGCCAGACGCAAGGCAATAACACAGAATCGCAAACGACGCGACGCTCTTATCCTCATGTTTCGGGGCTCGCGCAACAGGGAACCAGCGTACGTTAAATTGAAACGTCAATTCGTCGCCGATAATAATCCGGGTGGTTGAGGATGGGTGGCTCGGGTATGCGACCGCGGACGTGATATTCGCGCCTGCTTTCTTGCTTGGTTTGCCGTTTATGAGAGCGTCAGCGTATGTGAAGATAAAGTTAAAATTAGTGGCAATGTCGAGATGGGATTGTTCGAGCTTGCCCTGTACCGAGAATACGACTGGGGCAAACAAATTCTCACTTTCCAAGCGTGCTGGTACGCGGCAACTTAGCGGCGCATCCTGATGAACGTATAGCTGTAACATATGATAAGTCTCGTCCAGTACAAGAAACGTGCAATTCAGTCTGTTGTCGCTGTCGACACCAAATTGGAACGACAGCGGGCGATTGGTCTCTTTACATATTGGAAAAGGGTTGTACATTATCATGCCGGTGTCAGCATCAGTGACGTGCTCGCCGTTGTCGATATCCCGCAGCATGCAGGCGAGGTCCAGATGTGATTTGGGTTTGTAGCCTGTACCTTCGACTATTGGGAGTGAAATTCGTTTGGCGGGCGCTGATTGCAATCGTGTATCTTTAGGTCTGCTTTCGGGCTTCGTGGTTTCGACTTCGTGGTGATCGTGATCTTCTTCCTCTTTGAGCGCTGCTGGAGCATTGTCGTCGACTCTCTTGACTCCGTTCACCATCTTGGCCATCTTCTCGTGGCCCTGGTCACCGTTCGCACTCTCCTCCGGCGCCTTCTTTAATTCTTCAGTTTCCGCTGCGCTGGTATCATCTCCTTTCACTAGCGTATCGATGGCCCTCTTGGTAATTTCCTCTTGTGATTGCAAAACTGATTCGGGTGGCTGCCATTCCTTTTCACTTGTTACCGTTCCGGACTCGTCTCGCGATTCCTTGTCGTCAGGAACTTGCTGTACCGTCAATGGCGACCCAGCTGCCACGGTCGTAGCTGCGTCATCGTGGACATTCACAACTGGTACTTTATGATCTGGAGTTACATCCAACTCCGCGGCGTCCACTAAGATCCCTGAGAGGCAATAAACACCGGCTAGTGATAATGTTGATATCTGGGCATAATTTGTACGTGTTATTCGCTGGTTGAGGGCTTGTGGCACTGATAATAGTGGTAAAAGCGAAATGAAGAGGATGGTCAGTGGCTGCATTGCGGCTTCTGCCGATGCCTTTATACCGAGCAGCGTAAATACTCCGGTAGAAGACCAAAACGAGCGCTTTTAACTCAGTCCAAGCTTATGAAAGAATGGAGCTGATTTGAATTGTGATTGCGTAGGTTTATTGCTCCGTTATGCGTGTCCAGTCGAGAAAATCGCAGTGGGAAAATGAAGGTACAATAGAACAAGCTGCCTACATTGGAAGCTGCGCCGCTCCTCCCAAGGTCGACTCCGCATCTCGAGTTTGAAGTTTAATTTTTTTGACATCACGCCAGCAGTTAGTACAGTATCTCCTCGAGATCTGTAGCTTTGGATAATCGAACGACGAACTAATACAGAACACTGCGACAGGGTATTAATAATCAACCAACATGACTCTTCGCGCTGCGACAACGTTTCTCACCGGCGATTTGCTCATCACGACTTCCGCAAAGTCCTTTGTACTACGAGGCACGTCACCAACGCTTGTGCGCAAGTTGGTTCTCTCCCCAATAATTCAGCATTCTCCTTCAAATCCAAACGTTGGTATTAACGTTTTACCAATCGGATCGCGATGCTTTCACGGTTCAGTTACGCTAACCAGTGCGATTCCTTCCGAGGGGGCACAAATTTCGAAAGCAACACCGCTCACAAACGCGACGGTTTCAATGCCGGTTGTGAGATATACGCAGAGGCGAATGTACGCAACGCGTAAAGATACCGCTGCCTCTTTTGAGTCCATGGAGGCGGGCCCTGTCGAGGGTACCGTTGCTAAAGTGTGGAATGGGACCAAGCGCGCTTTTTCATTTTCGTTTTACACCATTTTTGTTGCGTCGGGGTTTGTTGCTGCGGTGAGTTGTCTTGTTTATTGTGACATTCGTGATCTGGTGACGAATGAAGTTTAGTGCTACGTTATATGGAGTTTAATACAAACATTCGTTCTTCCCTCCGGCGATGTACAAGTATTCAACCACTCTACTGAAATCGTGAAGCGAAATCCCGAATGCCAGAGGTTAATAGGCCGCCGTATGAGTTTCCACGGGGAGTCAGCGGGGACGAATCGGTGGACGCGGAATCGGCCCGTTGCGTCTAGTCGAGTAAAGGATAAATTCGGGAACGAGCATATTTTGATGCGGTTTTACGTTGAGGGAGATCTCGGAGATGGTATAGTGCAGCTGGACATGACTAAGAATAGCGGGAAGGAGAAGTTCGAGTATCGGTATTTACATGTGCATATTGGTGGTATGTGGCGGTGGGAAATTGTGCGGATGACGGATGGCTAATGCGGATTATAGATACGATTGTTCGAGTAATTGATGAACCAACAAGGAAGCCAAAACCAAAGGGAAAGGTCTCGTTTATGGGCGTGACAGTGTTTTAAACGATTCAATAATGTATTAGTTGCCAGGAAATCGAGTCGCGATTTGCGTGCTAGAAATATGCATAATGGATGCGGAGTCATAGCCACCACGATCTGCACCGTACGCACTCATTGCGCTATGTTATCTTTAGAATGACCGCTGATGCTGAATAGCAGCCCACAGCTCCTTCGCGGAGGATTTCTCTATTCCGACAGTCGCATACGACTCGCGTTAAATATCATGGCACATGCGCCGCCTCTACTGGTCTACTATAGTTACACCTCGTCAATTGTGTTCAGAACTGCATAATGATTGTATCACGTCCAATACCATCCAATAGGTGATCGAGGTGATCTGTACATTCATTGGATTTTCCTAGTTGAAGTAGTCACGGAATATATTGTAGTAAACTTAGAACACTGGTTGAGACATATATTCAAAATATTTTCTCAGCCTACATTCATTCAAGAATAAGAACAATTGACTGGCGAGAAAGGTCAATTATAGAGTGACGATGTCAGTTCTCCCAGAGTGGGCGCAGCCGTTAATTTACCATCACACCTAGGCTGCATACGACTAGTGCAAACTAGTGATATCATCGGCTAGAATTTTCAGCGCTATGTGCGGCTCAATACACCGCGTTGGGAACACATCATTCTACACTCGGTATAGCTTTATTGAGTACGGGGGTTAAATAGTGCTTTCGCCGCACGGAACGAACTGTTGGTTTAGTTGCCGTGCACATCCCTTCCCAAAGATTTCCTTTCATCGAGCAGATGATTATCATCGACAGGTTCCGCAACGCCCAGAAGTCGCCGCCTGCTCTCTCGTTCTCGTTTGCGCGCGGGTCGACAGCATGCCCGCACTGTCTTTAGGCTGGTATCATAAGAGCTCGGCCTCTGAGACGGCGGCCAGCTCGTGTTCCGGCGACAACCTTCCTCCAGGCGAGTCTCCGCGGGATTACTCGCGGCCGCCATCTCGCAGCGGTCGTCGGGGCCGGTCGGCATCTCATTCTATTGTTGTGCCATTCTCTCCGTCGCGCTCGCTCTCAGTCGATTCTTTGGACGCGTCTGTCCGCTCCCGGTCCCGAAACAGCTCGACGACTTCGTTCTTCTCCCGGTTCAGACGTTCATCAGTCTCGACCACCGGCAGCGATGGGCAATCAGGACCATCGACCCCGACCGATTCCCGCGACGACATGGTGTTAACAATCAATTTCATGCACAAAACATTCAACCGGCGACGTGCCAGGACGCTCGAAACCATTCCGCAGAATGCCGCCACTAACAACTTGCGATCGTCGACCATGATGTCTTGCAGCGGCTCTCAGAACTCAATGCGGCCGCCGATTCTCACGGCATCGTCCGATACTAGCATAGACAAATCTATCGAGAATCTGAACGCCAAGTCGCGACCGGGGTTCGCATTTCAACGCCGGAATGTGCAAGATTTGTCGAGATCGCGGGTTACGTTTGAAGAGCCGGAGCACCCACTTCACGAGTCCATGTCTTCCTCGAGCTCACTGCGGTCACGGCCAACGTCGCCGGCCCCAGATTACTTGTCGACGCTACGGATACCGGATGCCGGGTCTGGATCTTCGTCTTCCCGCCGGCCGCGGTCTCTGATGTCGTCTTTGAGTGAGAACGATATTCACCGCAAGGAGGACGACAGTCTTTCAAAGTATTTTGTCTCAGCACCAATATCTCCCAGCAGCTTGGAGCCAACTCCAAATGAGCAGTCTTTTTCACCGAGTCCGTCATCTTCGTCGTCATCGTTGTCCAATTATAAGGCCTTGGCCAAGCTGCGGAAAAGGGTCGCATCTGCATTTTTCTCGAATTCATCGCAAAAAGAAGCGCAGAAGCGCTTGTCATCATCGCGGAGTAGTTCAGAGGTCAATGTGGCAGAGCCGCGGCCGTCTGTCGCGACTTCCCTAGCTACATCACCTGCTCCAGTGGTGGCATCCGGTAGGGATTGTTGTGAAGTATAATTCACTACATGCAGCTAACACTCTCTAGGTGCATCGTCTTCCCTTACAAGGTCATTGTCGAATCTCTCGCATTCAAGCAATTCCACAACCACGTCCTCAGCATTACGAGCGCGGCCACGCAGTCAGACAGTCTCATCTCTCGATAGCGAGCGACGGAATCGCCGCGAATTCCACCAACTACATCAAATTGCCAGTATCACGAATTTACTCTCGCTGCGCCTCCGCACCGGGAGCGAGCAAAATTTCGCGGATCTAAAAGTGCGCGAGAATTCTGCAGTTGCACAAAAAGCACAGGCACCCCGTCAATCGGACCCACTACTTCCGCTCGCATTACTGGACACGCAATTACCCGACGGACAAGATGGTGAGAATCCGGCCGACTATTTGAAAAGGGTACAGTCCTTAGTCAGTCGAAATTACATTGCGCTCTTGCTTGCCAAGAGCGATGATGAGTTCCATTTGGCCGTGTTGCGCATGTTTTGCACAGAGTTCAATTTTGTAGACGAGCCGATTGATATGGCGCTGAGGAAATTTTTGATGGTTGTGCAGTTGCCGCGGGAGGTGCAGCAGATTGATCGTGTCCTGGATGCTTTTGCGCAGCGCTATCATTACTGCAACCCTGAGTTGTATATTTCGAAAGGTCAGTGGTTTGTACGTGGGAATGCGGTCAGCTTTGACTGAGCTAATAGTATGGCATAGACCAGGCATATGTCGTTACTTTCTCGTTGATGATCTTGCATACAGATGCATTCAACAAGAGTAACAAGCACAAAATGCAAAAACTTGAGTATGTTCGGAATACACAAGTAGACGGTGTGGCAAGCGAGGTTCTTGAAGTGAGCATTTTATCAGACATGGCTACGAGAGACCGAAAGCTAATCCATGGCAGTGCTTTTTTGACAACATAACGTTTACTCCTTTTGTTCATATGGACGAAGAAATCGATCCCACTAGTATCCATTCAGAGAAGTCGAGTGATCGGCTGTTGAGTCTTGGCAAACAGCGGAAGAGCTTGGTTATAGGAAAACCAACGAAGGATCCAGTGGATCCGTACGTCTTGATTGCGGAGGTATGTATCTGAGAGAAATTTAACAGTGCAATACTGATTCTCGGTAGAACCGACTACAGGACATGCGACCGAGATTATCGGATATACTTAATCTCGAAGATCCGTATTCATATGTCGGCACGGCTCCTCAGTTCGAAGTCAAGGTTCTACACAAAGAATTCATTAATGGTCCACTCCTTCAGATCCTACCTCCTCGATCACGCCAGCCATTGCTGGTATCACCCGAGCTTGGATTGCACAGTTACGTGATGCGGACAGATCACACAATGAAGTACATCAAGGTTGCAAAGATTGGGGTTCTAACGTCACTAGAGCGCAAAAAGAAGAAATCGTCGAAAACACACTGGCGGTCGTGGGGTGCACTGCTGACGTTATCCCGCGTGTACTTCTTCAAAGATGTGAACTGGGTGCGCGGATTAATGGATCAGCTAGATGCAACAATGGCTGTAGACGATAAAGCCGCCAGCAGAGATAAGGGCCCGTATATGTTCCCGCCGATTCAAGGATTTCATGCAGACGAGGTGATGTCGACGGAACATATGATCGCTCTGCTGGACCGGAGTTACACCAGGCGCAAGCACGCATTCGCTATGATCGCGAAAGGCGGCGTGCAGGATTGGTTTGTGGCTGACTCTGAGTCAGAGATGAATGACTGGATTACCAAGGTGAATTATGCGGCCGCATTGAACTCATCTGGTGCGAATATGCAGGGCGTCGGGAAGACTGCGGAAGGGAATCCGGAGCTGCAGCATTTGGTCGGCAGCCTTGCGCCGATCCAGACGCGATCGCAGTACAGTACGATGCGGAGTGCTGCTGCAGAAAAGTCAAATGTTCTGTTCTCGTCTCTATTCTATGATAATGGCAGTCTTCATAGTCATTTATCGGATGCCAATTCAGTGACTTCGGTTGAAGAAACGGCGATTGAATTTGCATTACAAGTGTCAGAAGGGAGACGCGATGCGTTGGAATGCAAGGCTAGAGAACTAGAAGACCATTTATTTTTGCAGACACAGGAACTCGACGCAGATTCACGCACGGCGAAGCATCTGAGCATTTTGACGCCGATAATGCCACGAACACGAGACTCGCTGATCCTGTCCGCGGGCATGGTCGCGGCGAAGATGGATTGGTTGCGAATCGAAGTCATGCGGACGCGCTGTTTTCGCGAAATATTGGTCAAGGAACTGGATAGCGAGCGGGAGATGATCGCGTTACTTCAAAAGAAACTTGCGGTTCAAAAATCATCGCAGAGGCGTGATGAGGAGAAAATGGGCGGCAAGGAAGGTGTTGCTGGTGGTGATGCTGTTTTTGCGTGCTTTGTGGATCCGGCTAGTTGATGTATTGATGTTGTCCTTCAGAGTTTACAGGCGTCTTTCTGTTAATGTTCTCTTTCTATTGAATGTATTGATTTGTTGGAAGGCTGTATTTGTATATAGGATAGATGGGGATATGGTTTTGTTTGAAATGTTTGTAAGTCATAGAAGTTAAGGGGCGTTGAATTTATTGACGTTTTATCTCATCTGCGTTCAATGTAAAGGCGCGAGCTGGATGGAAAGCGTTTCATTTACCATGAAAATGTGTCGGTCGGATCTGGGTTGCACTGATTCATCCGAGAGTTCCCATATTTTCGAGTTCTGAAGCGATTACATTACAGACCTATCCCAAACCAGAATAAAAGCATACTTAATCTAGGTATAATGTTGCTTTGTTAAATATATGTATTACCATCTAAACCTGCGCCATATGCAGGCAGGTTTTGCGCGAAATACGGATTTTCATCAGTGCTGCAAATGAATCTTGCCAAGCTATGGATCCACACAGCATTAATCAGCCGACCTATCACAGACAGTTCCAGGTATCTGTATCGACTTTTCAATCACATTAGAAGATGGTGACCAAAGAGCACGTATACTGGCTCGTTAGCAAAATCTACAACGGACGATTTAATCTAGTAATATAAGAAGGTTTAATTAAGATTTCGTGCCTTTCGGCGGTTTTGACGAACCGGGGCACGTGTATCCACGCCCTTGCCATTCCAATGCACGAAAATTTAAAATTTTTTTTTCAAAATTTGGACTGGTTGTGGTTAGGGCTGTTCCGAATACTCGTCATTCCGAATATTGATTATTCGGCGCGTAATTATTCAGTCCATTCTGGGGGGCGAATAACTAATAACAAATATTATTGCACTCAATGCACTTGCGGTTAGTAGTATACTAATATGAATATAATCGGACGGAGCACTTATGTTCAGTAGAGTTAGTATGTACTCACTCACTCGGTTAACTCATTAGGAGACCATGAATCCTCCATTCGGATTTATGAATATTGTCGATTACTGCGAATAGTCGCATTCTGGACAGCCCTAGTTGTGGGTATTCTATATACGCGAAAATAAGATTGGAGGTAGTGAACGGTGGAAGAAGAATGAACAAACCAGTGTCATGCGGGGTTGAGCCGAAGTCAGCTGCCCAATTATGGAGGTTATTGATGCATGACTTGTCTTATCGGAGGTTCTCTGGTACCCTACTTCCCGACAGCAGCGTAAACAAATGGCGGGTACACTGTTCGCGGCCGCTTCATGCTTTACCAATTCTCAAGTGTCGTGGTGGTTTATTTTAGCAGGTATTTCGTCCTTGTTAGCCAGTTAATATCGTGCTTATCGAACAGACACTTGCCATAGTAAGGCTCAAGATGCAGGCAAGAAATTGAATTGCTTTTCGCACTCCTGTAGGCATTGCCGAACCTGCATGTGACCCTCTATTTGTTTTGATTACGCTAGTGTTATGCAGGCCAGAGAGTAAATCAACAGTTATCAATTAATTAAAAATTCCTAGCTGGTCAATCTAATCGCGACTCACGGCAACCAAAAGTAGCAAGTACGCGAAGCTAAATATGTTGCACGAGGAGACGATAAGGTTCGACGTGGCAGTTCCCTTCCATACAGTTGCCGTCTTTAGCGAACGTGAGGAGGTTCCTGGCCCTGCACGCGACACGGCCTTCTGCCGAAAAGCGTTGTGTCCGGCACGGCAAAAAATGCACGACAAAAATGCGAAGATGATAATGATACTTCATAAATGTGGAAGGACAAAACCTGCGGGGTTCCAGTACATCCGTATAAACGACCCGGAGGCGTCGTACGTACCCACCTATGAATATGCACTTTACCACAAGCTCTCCTACTCCGAACGGTTTGTCCCTTCCTGAGAAAAACTCAAAAACATTTTACCCGTCCGATCTTACTCCTATAATTCTCTCCCGCTCACATTCCTAGCTAAAGCATCACGAGCATTGTTCTTTTTTAACTTTTCTAGGTTAATATGAAAAACCGACATATTTGGTGTAGTCGCAACATAAACGAATTTTAACTACGATTGCGTCTGAAGAACATGGGCACGGCATATCTGCGATCTTACACAGATTGAGACGTACGAGAGAGGGTAACATTTTGTTACCGAAATATGTAAGCAGTTTCGTTTCTATGAAACCGGGCAGTTGGTTTAAGTTTTAACGTTGCCGCCAACCTTCTTGATCACAACATAATACGGCAAATGCACCCGACTGGGGAATATGAAAGACTTGGTGTGTGGATTTAGACAGCCGCGGCTGGCCCACCCGTTTAAACTTTTAGAAAGAATCCCCTCGTTACGGAATGTCAAGTCTATATTTATGACACGCTTTTATTGGCCTGGTCGTTAGCCAACCATATCTCGCTAAAGCCGCGACAATTAAATTACAAAACAACCGAATTCGTAAATCAGTAGAAATAGCGTCCTCTGTGCTCACCACAGTATCTCCCCACCTTTCTGGCAAGGGGAGGCGTGGGGGGTAGAAATTGAGAGTTCTATTAAGTTGAGTGAATCTCGTTAGTGTAAATTTAAAAATTGCACCGGAATGCAATGATTGGTTGGAATGTGAGTGACCCACACAACCCGGCCAAGACTCATTCCGCCGCCCAATATCGATCGCATTTAGCATATGACACGCGCGTTCAGCACTGAGCCCGATATTTAGAATTAAAATAAAAAATTATTTTAGCAAAGGCTCGAACACCCCGCATCCCGAACGAGAATTGAATCGACCGCAATCTTCTTGGCACTTCACAAACGTTATAAATAAATATCTGTCACGTGTCGAGATACACGGAGATGATCTATGTTTAGATTCTGGACATCCGTATTAGGACTGTAGACGTCATCGGTAGCCCTCGCAGCCGTAACCATGCGTAGCCAGTGGAATCGGGACGATAGGCTGTCGACATGACGTAACCAATTTCATGCCGGTTAAGTTGCGATCGATGGTACATAAGCGATCACATCCCGCGTACGGACCACGTCGATCTGGACGAACAAGGCGGCTGGCTAAATACCGGTCCCACTTGCCCGGCAATGCCCCGAGAAAGGAAGTGGCAATTGTTCTGATCTTACAATCCCATGCGACAGCAAGACAATATTCAAATATGGTCAATAATAGCCCTACTTCCCGCGTCTGCTATCCGGATGAGTCTCGGTGTAGGCTCTCAAAATTTGTCCCGCCAGCCATGCCGGTTTGCGTCGGCGAACTCCCGCGCCGGGAACGGACCCAAAAGTTCTTTTGTACATAGGGTTTACGTGTTTACTTTATTAATTAGCAGTGACCAAAATATAATTCCTGGCGCCAAAAGCCACCTTCAGTCGACATGCCTTGGATATGATTGTGACAAAAAACGGTTTTTCCGCATAAATTGTCTGGGTCGTAGAAGCTGATAAGTAGAGGTGCAGTGATGGCTGAGCTACCTACGTGCGCGAACTGTATATCTATGGGACTCGCCAAACTCCACACCGAAGGATTTAGCCCAGTCATGCGCCGCAGTTCGCCAGACTTCTCCAGTTCATAAGTTAATAAGATGGGCTAGCTTAGTTCGCGACTAGCAAATGGCGTGCGTGCATATCGGGCATGCACTAATAGGCAATGATACCCAGTTCTATTCTAGTCGACTGAAGACAAAACAAAGGTTGTGATCATACTCAACTGCGTGTTCAATGCATGCATTCGTCTACGGAATCGCAGTCCTCGCGATGGGTCGCTGTTATCAGGCAGAAGGTGCTGCCTGTCGAACCGGCCTCCAAGGTGCGCGTTGGGCTTGCTGAGTCTAGCCGCAGTCATGAATCAACACCGGCTACAGACACAGTGAAGCGCAATCGTTGACATCAGAGTCCTCCTGCAATGCACCATCTGGCATTTACGTGAGATAGTATGCGGGAGTATCACCGGCAGAGAAAACAAAATATAGACGTAATACACAATATTTTATTGACTTGCATGTCATAACTTATGGCATGGCATGCCGATATCCCGCGATTCGATTGGGATCCTCACTCACAGCGACATTATCTGCAATATGCAGAGTACGTTGCAATACATGCACATGTTGAGTCAATGACACAGAGCCACACAGCGCAATTCGTGGCCCCCAGTAGGTTACTGAATTGACACCACGATCAAAAAAAAGCATCACCAATTATTAGTGCGGGATTTGCTCCTGTTCGTAATAGATACATATTATAGGGTCTAGACAGCGGACTTTGAAGTATGATGGTGGGCATGCACGAACATATTTTCACCGACTACCAGACTGAATTATAGACCAATTGGCGCCTGCACGACTACTGCCGCCAATATTATTAACTAATGTGGTGCATCTGTTCAAGCAGAGCTCGCGCCGCTGCTGGCGACACTGCTTTCTGCCTGCGTTAGTTACTCCGACCTGCTACCCGGGTCGGATCCTAATCTTGCACTCGGGTGGACCAAAGCTTGCTGGTCTCGAGTCGATTCTGCATGGAGCGGAAGTTCCCGCTGATCGTACAGCGAACGGTCAAACACAGCTAATCTTAAACCACAATATACTGCAGTGTTCGGAACACCCAAAGCTAGCCAATTCGGGTTGCAAAAGGATAGCTCGCTTCGTTTGTCAGCCTGTCCAAACTGACGGCCGCTCTCTATCGGTCGTCTTTATCGAGCCTCGAAATGTGTCCAATAATCTCTTGTCATCTACCAGAATACCGGGCTACGGTAAATTGGTCAGCCGTTAAATTAAGGGCAAAGTTTATCGGAACCACAGTTCACGTTCGTCAACGTGAAAA
>JAJLTN010000524.1:0-10127 GCA_030568215.1 Lipomyces kockii | reverse complement strand
AAAAAAAAAAAAAAAAAAAAAACCTTTGGGGATTGTCCGATTGTCCCAACGAACCACGTGGAAAAAATGCAAGTTGAAAAAACGAGGGCAGCATATGTATGAGTTGTGGTAATAGTTTATTGATAGAATCCACAATGGCGTGAATGTCATCACCTGTGCTAAAATATTAATCGATTATATTCAGATATACAATATAAATGCAGAGCAATCCCAAAGATATAAACCCAATCCCAGAGTAACTTACAACAATTAAGAACTAGAGCGATCAAACAAAAAACCACAGATAACACCACCGATAACCCAACCGTGATAGATACGAAAACTGTAAATAGACTAACAATAATAATAATACATCATATTTGTCAAGAGCAAAACAATTGAATTGGCCACGTTGCTCCTTACTCAGTGTCCTCCTTATTCTCCATGTCCTCAGAGCTGTCTCGACTGCTCTGCTCCTCCTCCCCGACATCGTCTTCATGCTCCGACATGGTGACGGTCGCATTAGTCCCCGCTAAATGCTGCTGATGCGCCTTTGACCGCCGTAGCCGACGTAACCGTCCTTGCATAAGGTAATACGCGCCGCGACGAACAATAACTTCCAACAAGCTGCGCTCATACCCATACAAGTCTCGGGTCTGGCGGTATATCTCCTCAATAATCCTCCGTCGCTCTTTCTCCTCCGTGTCACGGATCCAAGTCCGCTCGCCGAGCGGAAACCCTTGGTCTTGGAGAATTCCGAGAATATGCTGCTCCCGCGACCGGGCTTCGTCGGGGTCATGCGCGAGACCCATGCGTGCATGCAGATCAGGTAGCGGAATCCGCGACTCGCTCTGCTTTCGCGGCGCACGAGGCGGTCGCGAGGGAGTCGCGCTGGACGGCACTTCTGTAGCCATCGTCGTCGTCAGGCGCGGCGAGCACGCGGCAGAAGAAACTGCGGAGCTGGCATTAAACAGCGGATTCCCGGGACTATATGCCAGAGAGGGCGACGACATTGGGGTCGACAACTCAGACGAGTTGCTGGACGACGAGACAGACGACATGTCCGAAAAGGACGAGATATCCGATGCCATACGCATGCGCTTCTGCGGGCGCATGGCGCCAGTCAGATCCAGGCCTAGACCGAGAGCGTTGGCCAGGTCTTGACTTGTAAGGCTGGTGAAATCGAATGCGCCAGGAAACTGTAGGAATTGCTTTTGCTGCTGTTGATGTGCAAGTGCAACTGCTGCCATTGTCGCGAAGTTGGATGTCGTCACGGACTGGGTTGCTGCTGCGTTGGCCAGGAGGAGGTCCGCAGGTGAGGATACCCTGATGTCATTGTATACCTTTGGCCTGCCATGGACATTAGCATGTTGCTGGACGGCTGTGCGTCTCGGAGACGAAACATACATATGAAAAGAATGAGAATCATTGAGAATGAAGCCATTGCTGACGTCGTCGTCTTGGAACGACAGGTTCGCCTTGGACTGCCAGTCGACGGAGAGATCGAGCGGGTGGACGGTATTTGAGTCCGCATCATCAACGCACAAGACCGAGGTTGATCCGTCGAGAAGGCCATTGGTCGAGAGCGAAGAACTGAAGAAGGACGGGTTGATAAGGTCCTCAGCAGGCGTGGTAGGCGAAGGGTAGTCGTCGAAGCAGACCCAGGACGACACGTCGTCGGAAACGGGAGGCATTGAGAGGACGTCCATAATATATAGATAATACTGTAACGATCGAGCGAATGCGTATTATAGAATTGATATAGAGGTAACGAACGACAATGCGAGTGCGGAGACTGGGGGGAAAAAAACAGGGGGTCTAGGCGACGAGCGTGGGCTGAGAGGATATATGTAGTTCTTCGGGCGCTCACACTTATTCTGGGCCACGGTCAAGGCACGGGCCGGTGCTTTTTTGACCAAACTGTTAATAATAACAAATGTAGAGCCTGCGAGGCGAACGTGATCCGCAATAGCATGACCACGTTGCTTTTTGGCTTTCAGCACGAGCTACCGCAGTGCGAGTGGCAAAGTTGTGTAACTAAATAATAAGTGTACTCAGAGCCGGTATTACTACTTTGACCACCGCAGTACTCATTTTCTACTTGCAGTATTCATTTGCAGCAACAAGGCGCATTTGGGCGGCTGATGCAACTTAGCCGAGGTTCGTACCGCGCCATTTTTGTACGACTTTGATTACACAAACTGAATACCAGCAGCACAAAATTGTACACTTTGGCTACCACACTGGTGAGATCGTTACTTCGTGAGCACCGGTCACAGCTATCGCCGCAGCAGTTAATTACAAGTTAGAACTGGCAGACCAGCCCACTCGACTCGGTCTGGACCCCCAACCGTCGCGCTTCTAGTCATATACACCTCATCTGCGCAGACAAATATTCCATATGCCAGTGATCATCAGAATGCAAGGTAACCTCCGCAGCCCCCCCCCCCAAAGGCCTAGCAAATAATGTATGCGGAGTAACTGCAATAACATAATATTCCTCAAGAATGCACTTCAGCCGCGTTTAATGACTCGTAAATTTCCCATAATCCGCAGCTCATTCACGTCATCCTTGTCCGGTCTCATGGTTTATCATATTCGATGAAGCCACTTTTGCGCGATACATTTTGGCTCGTCGTGTATTATCTGCCAACGAGTTCCATTAATACGGCTCAGAACATCGCCACCAGTCGGCGAAAGTTATTACATACAACTTACTATCATGGGCTGATGCAGGACCCTGCCACTTTTTCCGGCAGGCAAACGTTGCCGATCGACAATGCATGTCAAACCGAGCCCAGCAATTGTGGATGGCAGGTCTAATTGCTCACGGTCCCGCCGATCTGGTACCAAATCAGTGGCTGTGCCCTCGGTTCCAACTCCTGTCCGCATACCCTCATTTTTGATAGACGTTCGATACAATGAGTCGTATCTTCTCGCCTGATTGTGCAATCGCTTGGCGATAAGCAGAATTGCAAGCCGAAAACGCTTACTTGACCGTATCCGATCGTATGTACATATATAATACAGTATAAGTTAGGAGTGGTGTGCGCGTCGCCGGATCGGATTGTTGGCTGTTGCTACTGCAATCGAATGGGAGCTTGCTGGCCAGTGGCAATTACCACTGGAGACCGTGCTGTTTGATGGAATTTCTTAGTCGGTTAGGATATCAACTTGAAATGCCGCGCGCGATATCAGCCAGATAGAGACAAATTGAAAACCGATTGTACTAAGTAGTTCGCCGGAGTGTAACCAAGAATTAAATTTAATTATTATTCATCTGTCGTAAGGTGCAGATAAGCACCCCGGCCGACAATTTCTTTGCTGATGGTTTGGTAGCCCACCGAGGACATATTACAATATTATTACAAGGCGTGATGGCGCTGATATGGCCCACTTAGCTGGTAGCAGTAAAAGTCTCCAATCTCGACTGCATTGAGCTATAATGTTGATCCAGGGCTCTGTTGTGTCTAGGCAACGGTAATGCGGTTCCAGCGCGGCATGTGGAGGCTCTCTCTTCATTTTTGTCAGATTGGGAACTTCGGCTGGGTGGCGACTTATTGCTTAAAAGGCAGACTTAATTATTCCCATGCATGCCGTGGGTAATTTCGGTTGTCCTTGTATGATTCAGTACAATTATGTTTATAGGTTATTCTATATCTTCGGCACATTGATAAATCCCAACTTTTGCTCGGAAACTTCACCTATAAAACTCTGTTCGAGATATTAAGCGCTTTGGTGCGAGCCCATCATGAACAAACGTGTTCATGCCTAACGCCTAACCCGAGCGCCAATTAAACTTTTGAATTTGCCACGAGAATTCCCTTCCAGGGCGGAATCGTTTAGCCGTAGTGTTCTTTGCGTACCCGCGTCTTGGCATTTTTTCCCTAGCCTTGACTATTACTGAGACAATGCAAGCCGTCCGAAATACTTGTTTTAGTTGTACGCATATGCGGGAATCAATTGATTGATTTGGTAGAATTTTTTGGTTTATCTATTCATTGATTGCTTAATTGGTCGCATGGTTTGGTTCATTAATGACTTATCAAAACCTACTGTACCGCTCTCAGAGTTGGGCTGTGTTTCAGAATTGGAATTTAAAGTAAGTTGCCTACCAAAATTGTTTGTGAAGTATATGTGGGGGATCGGAGAATTTAGTTATTTTAGCGCAAAGCTAAAATATGTGTGGATTTTGCGGTGGAATTGGATTAAAGCTGACCGTAGCCGAGAGATAACGGCGCAACGGCATAGTCGGAAGGCAGACAGAGTTCGATTCCCACGGAGACTATACTGGATCTGGACTTCATGCGCCGCATCGGCGAAAATTCTCTTTTTTTATAGTTTGGCCTACAGAGCTTTGAAACGCCCTGAACCGGGGCCAGGAGAAGAGCAATAAAAATTGCCCGGTAGTAAATGATGCTAATCGTCGCCATCGTCAATGGCGATACCTAACTTGTACATTCCATCTCGAGTCGATAATGTGTTGTTTCAAATTAAAGCTGACACAACTTAGTGCGGACGGTTATTGTGGCCATGGGAGAAGTCTATGATCTATATCGGTCAAAAAAGAAATAAAAAACTGCATCCTACGTTGGATAGACGTTGCTACTGTTGACGATATTGTATCGACGCTAATTGCAGCAGCAATTGTTCTTACAAGCCCTCGATGAAGCACGATCTGACTTTCCACGAATAATCCATCTAGTTATCGTGTAGCAGCCAATCACGTTCATCAAAATGAGCTGGTGACTGATGCTAGAAATTGCGCACTTGAATATTTAATTCTCACACTGTGATCGAGCCCGATCTTTAATCTCGCGCCTTCCTGCAGGCAAAAATAGCAGACAAATTTATGAAATTCCTTGCTAACCCAAGAAGCGCTTATTGGCGAGAATATCTGGCATACAAACGATAAGCTTTCGCACAAAGTTTAGAATTATGCTATGAAATGTTCTTTAGAGGTTACGCGGTGATGGTGGTGTGATGATTGATGATTCATGCAATTCGGCTCTTCAGACCTGCAGAGTTCGAGACGGATCTACCCGTGTGGTTATTGCTCACTCGGCAGATCTCGGAATAACCCGACTTAGCTGGGCTCTTCGACATATACAGCTAGAGGCTAGTAAAGTGCGATCGATTTAATACAGCTTAACGTGATAGTTCGTGTTTTAAACCGCAGCTCGATAAGATACTGTCGCAGCAATTCGTGAAAAGCAGACGGACAGTTCCGTCGACTCGGTTGTCTGGAAATATAACCCGATGTGAAGTCAATTTTTCTGAAACTCAAAACAGCCAAACTTCCAATTTCTAGTTGACCCCTTGTCGTGTCCTTAATTGCTATCAGAATTCGGTCTTTGTCTTGGTCTTCAGATGTCACTGTGGACGGGAATGCTTAACTCGTTTGGTAGCTCGTACGGCGCTCGATTAGCGATTAGGCTAGGTCATTCCTGTCCAGACTATTCCGGCGAGACAGCAGCACTTGGTTTGAACTCATTACAAGCTTGCAGTTCCAACACCCAGTATCAAAGATGACAGCCATCGCTACAGACCGTGTCATCCAATCTCATCCCGGACTATTGATCACGCAGTCTGCAGAACCACCGATGCCACTCGTCCGGATCATCGGATCCGGCAACCTCCGCCGCGGCAGGTCTGCTCGGATCCAGGACCAAGGATTCCGAGCCTGCCCTGACCATTTGTCGCCTCATATCAGATGCTGCGCGCCACATCGGCCAACGAGTTTGCTGGTCGCGTACCAGGGGTGTGTGGCGCTCCTGAAAAAGGTCCGGCTTCGGTCGGTTACCGAGCTGCGTGCGAAACTTTACCCGGGAGTGATGGAGCCGTGCACTAAGAATAAAGTCACGCCGCTTATTCCGCGCTAATTCGTGCTCTGCCTAACCGAAATGACGATCAGCGCGTGCTAATGTTTGTCGACCAATGGCTTACCCACTGCGACCGTTATATAT
This sequence comes from Lipomyces kockii, assembly GCA_030568215.1. Lineage (NCBI taxonomy): Eukaryota > Fungi > Ascomycota > Lipomycetes > Lipomycetales > Lipomycetaceae > Lipomyces > Lipomyces kockii. Next base: position 4,182 of record JAJLTN010000524.1, on the reverse strand, counting down.
GTCGCGTAATGAATTTTTTCCGTGATTGTGAGCTTAAACGGACCAGCCTACCAGCATTCCAACGTTCTTTATGCATGCCTGCATTTGATCATGGCTAGTTCGAATGGCGAGAGAGTAAAGGTAACTTAGGGTCCGGCTTTTGAGAGAGTGGGCCAATATGCTTTGATTGTTGCCAGTCCCGAGCACACGATCGCCGATGCCGGCGAGTGCACCGTCTTAATCACAATCGCAGTTCGAACTCCAGGACCCTGCGTCAAATAGCTCAATCCGGAGAATGGTTCCTCCTATCGAACCGCAAAACTTAAGCACGCCCCTAACCTCTTGTAACTAGTTGTTCCGTTCATTCAACCTATACGGTGTTCTATGGCCCCGATGTAACGGCGGACCACTTTTATGTCGACTGTCAGCAACACCGAAATTGACAGGTCACACAATTTTCTGCCTGCGCGCAATATCTACTTGGCAGAGACAATTTGCCATCGTCACGTTAACAATATTAATCGAAATTTGAAGTCCATGTGGGTTTAGATTAATGGCACTCTAGCAGAAAAAACTGCACACTAGCTTGGCAGCCATGTCCACAGCTGCTTCGTCAACTCGCAGGCCGAATACATTGTTATCTAGCCTTTCTTCTTTTTCTGCCGACAACGGTTCCCGGCTTGCAAATAGATTCAAGTGGCATAGCCTGGATTCATTCTGGCGCGCCAGTGTTTATTTTTGTGCTGGTGCATGGGAATTTTGGCATTGTCACATAAAAGAGGTGATTACGTAGTATCTTTTCTCAGTTGTTAACTTGTGAGATGTGATCTGTAATGCTGATCGCGATCTGAGATCTATAACCTTGTCCCAATATATGTACATCGAAACTATTTAGGCATAGTTGTCGACGACACAAAATATATACATGTCAAGAGAACGAGCATCCTCGGTTTAGTGATGATCAGCCCTATACAATAAATTGCAGTAGCCTCCTACAAACTCAATAGTTAGAAATTCAATTTGATAAATCCTGTCGTTGATTGCAAGAATGGATAATGATAGTGCTAAGGATTAGCCGTCGGCGCAGCATTAAATAATTACAAATAAATTATCAATTGGTTCACGCCATTTTCGCAGACTATCTTAAAAAGTCGCGTCAGGCAAAATTTTAGCTCAGCAGGCATTAGGCGCGCTGATGAATTGTTATTGATGGATCCAAGCGACCGAACGCATTAACTATTTCTTTTAACGACGCAGCCATGTGATTCCCACCTTGGACGAGCTCGAGACAGATTGACATCCACGATTCAATCTCCTTGGGACAAATGATTTGCTATTACTTCGCGAATGGTGCCGTTCGGAAGCGGCAGACTATGGACAATGGTTATGACAGGCAGCATGCGGTCCTGCCGGTAATAATCGACCGCGTTATTTTAGCTTTTGGATGCAGCGCCGATGCTCTATGTCGATTCGGATTGAGTTATTTGTTGCTAATTGTCTGCGAAGTGCACCGTAGAGAACGGTCCGACAAGTATCATTTCGAGGAAGGCAATCATCGTCGGGCTTGATTACTCCCAACGACCATAGCATTGGTTCCTGGGTCCTGGGCCCTGCGCGCCATTGCGCTGGGTGCTATTACACCCCAAACTGGCACCGTCAACTTCCACATGCTGCCGAAATTAATACTGGCCGTCCGATCCTGTCATTCGGCAGTCGATAAGCTACACCTATGGAAAGCGACTACAGCCGGAGCGCGAAAGTAACACAAAAGTTTGAGACCTGCCATGCTCAAGACCTAGATCGCGCTTGTCTCGCGCCGCTTCATCGAACTTGCTCTAACTTTGCACCATTTTGCAAGTCTTGGCACCATCGAGCACCGCACTAAATTGGCCAGTGTCCTGCGGCTGACTGCGCGCCACCTCCACCAGTTGAATTGAGTCGGTTGGCAAAAAAACAATCTTGCTCTCTCTGCGGTCAGATTACGATATATAGTTTGATCATTTCTCGTTACGATACATGGTTATCACGGTGATCTTACGAAATGATGTGCGAGCTAGACACTGGAATTGATATATCACGGCTGGTTTCTAATTCATTAATTTGTGATTTCCTTGTGACGGAGGTCCGCCCAAAATCTATGATGACAGCTAAGCGTTAGACAGTCTCAGACGGTAATATCCTTTTACCAGCCATCTGGTAGTTGGTGGAGCGTAAACCATTCCTACAGGTTCATGCATGTCATTTGAAGGAAACCCAATAAGTTAGTAGCCGACCCATCTGCGGTGAAATCCCGATAAGTAGAAACGTCTTATTTGAATGGAAATATATTACCCGATGATTTTGAAACCTGTAAGAAGCTGTAGTTATCCCGTGCCTGCTCGTTTCAAAGTACGGATGGTAGCAACTGGCTGACGTCCCAGCGATAAAAAGTCCCAAAATAATAATATTGACGTGTGCGCCGTCCGCACACTAAATCTAAACTGGTACAATTTAACTGGCTGGCAGACCGCTGTTATGCAGTAAGAGTTTCCACGTGAATTAATCAATAAAGAGAATAGGTCAAACTGGTAGCATGGCAAATTGTAATGTGCACACGTCCTTTGAAATTCTTTCTTTTTCAAGGTCGGATAAGGGTCCACTATCTTCTTTTGTCTCGTCGATAACATGTATACATAGCGATGTTCGTATTGATTGTTGTACATGAACGCCGATGACAAGGGCTGGAGGAGACGGATTTTTTCCGAGTCCTTCGCTTTATACGCAAACTACTACACGTCTTCGCATGACTGAATTACGTTCACTATTTCCCTGACGATCATCTTACCTATGGGACCGATAACCCATTTAATCTAGAGCTGAGCTCTGCCTCCATCCTTTGCGACGCTTGCGGGCCACTGAGAATCTCGCCTACCATATCAGATCCAGGTGGGAAATCAGCCTCAAAAATAGGTTCTCCAGCACCTCTCATATTGGCCAACACTGCTTGACGAAAATGCCAGCGTAGAAGCTCACCCCTTGCACTTCGCTCACTATCCGGATCTCGACAAACAGGGTCAAGTTGCCGCCCACCCACATTGAAAAGATCATCCGCGAAAGTCACTATTCTGTAGTCATCATCTGGATTGACAGAGATGCTAAAGTTATCAAACTGTTCATGGACAGTGGAAAGCATAAGCAGTCCATTCTGGCATGAGTTGATTCCCGTGTCATGCCCTCTTTCCCTATTCGTAATCCACCGAGAAAAACCGTTCGCGACGAACCATTCTTCGCCGGAGAGTGGGAAAATGCGGGCGGCATGATAGCTTGACCAATTATCCAGATCAACGCGCCTTTGAGGGTTGACAACGCCAGTTATCACGCACTTTCCGTCTCTCTCACGAACAGCCCGTCGAAATTTTTCATCTCTGCCAGAGATTGTGTGTGAAAGTACTCGCGTTATGCAACGCTCATTTGTGATGAATATTCTGCCTGTTTCAATTCAGTAGCCATCCAATACTCAACCTCATACAATCTATTACCGTGGGGAGAAGTGGGTTTTATATCATACTTTCCTGGTCGGAGGGGATCGTCGGTTGGTGTCAGGGGTACGTCGGTCCCCCGTAAATACACATCATATGGCGAGGCAGATATCACGAGAATCCCCAGAGCAAAATAAAAAGTCCTTTCTGTAAAAGATGGCGTCAACTGAAGTCCACCGAGTGCATCATCAGGATTTGAAATGTCGTAAAAGTGCACATCCCGACCCAAAGATCTGTTGGGAGCCATCAAGTGCCTTGCTCAGCCGCCGATCTAAATCAATGATATGTGCAGAGCAAGTCAAATGAAATCTCAGATTAAGACGTTCGAACTCCGATATCTAATGCATACAGGACAATGGCCAAGAGGTTATGATAACTGTCTAAATGAACTTAGGCCGATGTCCTATCAAGTCGACACCTTCGACTTAAGACCCGATTATTGTCAGTTGCCTTGCTATAAAACTGCACAATGCTAGCAATGAAAGAAAGCTAGTTAGAATTCGTAAGAGATGTTCCGAGCAGGTTGCTGAGAATACTGGAGTCAACATCCGGCGGCGCAACGCCAACTTGTATGGTGCCTGCAGTTTAGTCCCGAAACTTGTACCTACTATCACAACGAAATTTTATTACGCCAACACAATCACATACACTCCCCTAAAAATATAAATAGCTTCATTTTTGGATT
>JAJLTN010000523.1:0-18631 GCA_030568215.1 Lipomyces kockii | reverse complement strand
GCCCACCGTTGATGCCGGACCTCGACGAGCCCAAGGACCTCCCCGATGACGAGTACGAGCGTTAGCAGCTTAGCACGGCTACTACGGATATTGATGTGGAAGACCCGTTGGAATACTGGTACAACAAGAGGTCAGAATACCCTTGTCTTTGTCAAATGGCCGTGGATATTTTATCTATCCCTCACATGTCGGTTGAATACGAGAGGCTCTTCTCGTCAAGTGGCCTCATGGTGACGCCTCTACGATCACGCCTTGAAGCAACAACAGTCGGGTTAGCACAGACAGTACGGTCGTGGTTGAAGGCCGGGTCATTCACGATAGCGTTATGGACGTTCCGGACCTCGACACCCTGAATCATCATGAAGAAGGGTCGGACCCGGTCAAGAACGACTTCAACGAGGAATATGACGACGATACCGGGGCCGTGAGTCTGCCGGAGGACGGCGACGGCGACGGCGACAGCGAGGTTGTTACGCTGTATGACTAAGTGCTGTATCAATTGTCAATTCAATTCAATCAATTCAATCCGGGCCATCGATTGATCAATCCAACTGGCCATGACGGTTGATGACCGTCAATCAATTCAATCGGACCTCCCAGTTGATTGAATTGAGTTGTTTACCAGCCTGATTGAAACTGGTAGAAATTATGCATTCTGTCCTGACCACAAAAATTATTAATCTGGAACTGAAATAAGAAAACTGCTTTCAAATATTGAGTCAGTAGACTCTTCCGCTTTGATTAAACGAACTGTCTGTGCTAGATGTCGACCTTTTAACCCAAGAAATCTTCGACTATTCACATTCGAATTACGAATATTTGTTTCACTTGGCTCCAAGTTCACCTTGGGCATGGACGCCAAAATTGCTCGAGGTTTTGGTAATCTGGTACAGTATAGGCCCCTGTACAAATATATCTACTTAACATGAACTGCATCCAGCAAAAAATAAGAGTCAATACTATCTCCTCCACAGGTTAATAAACCCTAAAACCCTGGAAACTGTCCAAGTTCGGGACCAAAATATCCTCTCTCCGGCAATGGCAGCAAGGCTTGCTGACCAGCACCACCGTCGATACCGGAATACGGGACCGTGTTTCCCCACCAGTTCAATGACTTCGGATTATACAATACAGCAAAGAAAATCACGATAGCTGAGAGGGTCACACCAGCACTGAAAGCCGAAGACATAACATAACGTACGCATACTTCTGCCACCACGCGAGCCAACGACGACGGACGAAGAAATTAAAGAAAACGTTCAGCAACAAGGTCGCATTCCAATATGCGAGATTGTATGGAGCCCAGTACATTCCTGCAACGAGAAGTGTTGGGTTGATAATACGCAGACGAGGGAAGACCTTGACGATGGCAAACCATATTGGTGCAAGAAGGAACCCTATCAGGAAACACCACTTGAAAATCGGATATATGTTGTTCAACAGTCGCTTCGGTCCAACAACACCATACATGATTGTGTCAGTGAAGATCATCATCGTCCACTGGCACGTGAAATGTTGCTGGTTGTCAAACGAACATAAGTCTGCAATATGTCCAATCTGCCAGTTCACAACACCAATCGACACCAAGACCTGGAACGCAATGGACAGCATCTAGCCGCGGAAAATCGCTCGGGGTGGGATTCCCACATAATGAGCCATCTTTTGGTCAGACACGTAAGTATCCGCTTGCTGGCCAATATTGGCGCCGTACATCTTAAAAATAAGATTCGCAACACCATTGCCCGGGAAGAGGTATCCAGCAACAATCTCCGGCAACATCCATAATCCAACTTGGTATCCTGTGATACCCTGAATTATACCAAGTGGAATAAGGCACACAGCGTCGATAAGTGCTACAATCAGCAAACCCCACCATTTTGTGTTAGTCGGATAAATAACCAGAGAAACAACGGCGAGCACAAAGGAGATGACCGTTACAAGCAAGTAACACCAATCTGGAACTTCCTTGTATTTCGACATCTTCTTTGCGAATACATCGTATTTATGGTCCTCAAATGCGCCCTTACCATGACGAAGACCGTTCCAAAAGTCCTTGGCTGAATCCAAGAGTCCGCGCCACTCCTCAAACGTGACGTACATAAGAGAGAGAGGAATTATGACGAAAGATGTTCCATATGACATAAGGAATCCAGCAGTGTAGAAAGGAGGAGAGTAAGCTTGGTACTTCGCTTCATCAAGCATTCCATTCGTGAGGATTGAGGTTACATTGTATTGTTGACCAGTGTTGTCAAGAGAACCAACGACGTTCGGTGGCATGTAGGCAGTATAGAGGTAGTTACTGTAGTACATGCCAATAACGGCAAAGAAGCTTATGAATGCCCCTACCCACTGCTGCAACATAGAGAAGAAGGGAACTGAGATAGTATTCTACTGACGTTAGTGCTGCATTAGGAACAAAATGACAGAGAAAATACGGTATATAGGTTATTCATAATGTTCCAGTCGAAGGTGGGCCAAGGATTGAGGCCGAAGCCGAAGCCCTGACCAGTGACGGTAGCAAGATTGAAATTGTTCGGAGCGATCCACGACATCCAGTTGAAAGTACTCATGGCCTGGAATACGTATCCTGGGAGCCAGTAATATAAAAACATTCCTGCGACGCAAATTCCGAAGAACTTGTATCGAGACATGGTCCATCCATTAGCCACTGTGCGTATATCATCTTTCAGCAGCGCACGGTTGAGCGCCAGTGTAGGAAGGATTGTAGGCCAGACCAGCTTCGTTGGATATATAACGAATCGCCGCATCAACCCAGCCATGCCCAGACCGAAGTACTGCGACGAAAAGCACATAAGGAACTGATACCCATAACCAATATAGTCATTCCCGTAGTACATAGGAAGTTTCTGAGCTAGAACATTGTATTGCACGAAATATGCCCCTGAGATAGACACATTCACCATGATAGTCGAGAACATCTGCCCTTTGAATGACCAGGGACCGGGATTCAATGTATAGCGTTTGCCACGAAGAGTAAATCCAACATCAGATAAGATATACTGCATGATTCGACCCGATGGATACAACAGCAGCTGAATGACAGACGATGAGAGCTGAATGTTAGGAAATCGGGGGAAGAAGAAAGTGTTGACTCCAGTACTGATAATTGTCCAAATAATACCGAGGAGATAAGTTTCAACAGGCATGTCCGGATCGTCATAGGGGTCAGTCACAGCGCGGACTTCCGGATAAGGCGAAAAGTAGCCGATCAAGCAGGCTTCGACTTTGACGTCAAACTCCCAGGACTCTTTGTTGCCAGGATACAAGTCTTCGCCCTGAACGAGCAACTTGAGCTTCTCCATGACGACTTGCGGAAAGTTGCTATCATACTCGTGGTATTCCATGGTATGTTTGACAATATCCATGGACTCCTCAATTGATATCGTGGCTACCTTGTCCATAACGTACTCGAGATCCTCCGCGGACGCATTGAGATTATCTTCCTGCGCCTTCTCTTCTAGGCGCATGGCGATTTGGTCTCTCATCTCGGACGTGACCTCGGTCGCCGTCTCGAGTATGAGTCCCGCCTTCTTTTCCATATTGAGCTGAGCCCGCGCCCTCATCCGACATTTTCTCCGAAAGTTCCACTGAACACGTTATTACCGGTGTACTCTACGAGTCCAAGTAGAAATGAGTGATACTAACCCTCTGACATCTTTCGATGTATTTATTCGATAGCCCTACTGCAAAGGGAAGATGAGAATGCAACGACTAAGCCAAGTCAGTGTGAGAATCCATGAGCAGGGATGTATATATGGTACACGGCGACTGAAGAGGAGAGACTTCAGATATCCGATGATCGTGCTGGAATCGTTTTTGACAGAACTAACGTTACCAGTGGCGGCATCACATCGAAGGTATCAGGTACAGTCGAGAAAAGTTAAAGTGCGCTCTAACTCCGGGCAGATGCATATAGTAGAAATCCCTCTCAGAATTACGCCGACGGTATTCAGACAGAAGAATATCCAGAAGCGTGCCAACACTGTCGCAATCTGATACTATCTGCGCGACATTGTCATCGGTTATCAGTTCTACTGCTGCAGTGATTGCGGAATTGAGTGCGCCGCATAATTGACGGCGCGATGGGTGGCATACGAAACGAAAAGCAGAATTGGCTCGAACACAGATGCTGCCGCGACGTTCCAATTGGGGAATCGGATGCCGCTCTAGGTCGGGCAAAACTTTCCTTTCGCCGGCAGGCAAACATCACTGACAATTTTTTTTTCCAGCAACACAACATAATATATAATAAGTGTGATTAGCTCTTCCGCGGAGTCTTCTATCCTCTTCAGTGACAATTGAGACAACGAAGAGGACAGTGGGTGCTAGCTTACAGACCCACAGTCCAAGATATCTTGGCAGGGACTCTGCGGTGCAATTGAACGCACTGGACACACTGCGGGGCATTCAGCGGATCGTGGTCTGCGCTTTTCTAGTCTTGTGCTGCCATTGGTCTAGCCGCGACCCTTTCCCTCAGCATAACTGCCTTTCAGCGGATGCAGATGTGCCTGGCTCTCTTTCGCCCACCATTTGCCCGTACTGTGCTTCGAAATCACGTAATCGAAGTCTCTATCGGAACGGAAACGACAGTGCAGTTGTAAAAATCACTGCTGACGATGCGGCAAAAGTCCTGCATTGCATTAATATGGGGCCTTAGCTGTTCGCATTATTGGCCGGACGAAGCTCGGACAACGCATGCTATCCAAAGTACCAACCTGAGCCTTGCACCGTCAGTGTCTTGCACTATCCAGGTGTTTAACGTTTGAGTTTGCCACTATCTGAAACTATCCCATCAAATCCCGCTATCCTGAATTATTTTGCGGCAATTTTCTGTTATGCAGATGGTCCATCATTTTGCTGAAACCCTGAACCCTAAACCCAGGTTGTAGCAGCTACATCTGGTAGCGAGGCAATCCTTGGCATTTAAAGAAGCATTGACGAGAAACTCGGCAGGTAGCCAAGATGGATGGGCGTGCTCGGTCCCAAGCTGCCGAGGCTCGGCTCGCTCAGATGCCAGGAGATATCAGCCACATAAACTCAGTTTCAAGTGGTTATTGTGCAATACTGATTTGTCTTAGCATAAATCTTATTTATCTACAATCTAATATTAAATCTGCAACGTAACCCTAATCACGACGGTGCGGATAAGATAGTGAGCATTGCAGACGGCCGCAGCGTGCACTTGCTATCATGCAATGCGCAATTTTCCTCTTCATTATTTTATAATTCCCCCCGATGACCGAGTCAGCTGAGACCACCGATAAGCACTCTTCTTGTCCGTTCATCTTCGGATGGGAAGCATACGGTCAGTCTTCGTGATTGCTGCAACCTTGAGCAATTATGTATATTCATTAAATGTAAATGTCCCATGATCATTGATCGTATAGTTCATCTGAATTTGTTCAGGGTCCGCATTGACAATAGCATACGCAGTGCGACTTGTGCATCCGATGTTACAGGAGCATATGGTCCGTGCAGATGCTACTGCACAAGTGCATCGTCGGACAGCAATCCTAACAATATAATTGTTTATTGTACGTACGTACCACATGACAATACAAAGTCGCTTCCAATGATAATATATTAATGCACGTAATTGGAATTCTATCCGACCCTCTTCAAGTCTGGAAAAAGTTGACTGATCAGCTGTCGAGAATTAACCGTTGAACCAACGCTGGACAATTGATGACATCAATCGGAACCAAAGGGTTTAATGCCGCCATGCATCTGTCAGCAAAATTCCCCCCTCCATTATACATCCTCTGCTTTACTACAGCTACACCCTTTCCCTTTCAGGTAAATTGTAATTACCTGATGCTAGAATAATGTAACTGCTCGTCTCTAATATGGTATAACATTTTTATTTGCAGCTTCAAACATGATCGTAACTACATATTGACATCAAACACCGTAACGGTTCCCCCTTTCAAAGGTTCCCCCTAATGAACCCGACGATACATTAGACCTCGACCTCGCGGCTGGCCACTGCCTCGATCGCGACCCCCGCCTCTACCCCTTCCACGTTCTATGCTTACACCAGTATGAATGTCAGGGCGTGGGTGGGGAGATGCGAGATACGCCTGGTGGCAGGCCGCGCGGAATACGCGTGCGGTTCATGGGGCGCACGCATAGTACGTGTGGGTTAGGGAAATGCTATGTTATGTCCGCTGTACATATAACCTTGGTGCATTTCGTTTAGTCGCTGAAAAAGTCAAATTTTCCACCGTCATGAACCATCATCACCCGATACCATCCACAAATAGATCAATGATCTCGACTGCTACGTCCTGTCTATTTCAGGTTCTTCACGTCAGATAGGAAACCCAAATAGTTTGTCAAGATCTCCCGGGATCCCCAACATCTGCTCGACACTGTGGTTCTAAATTGGATTTATGGTCAGCATCTCACGTGCTGGCGGACGGAGAAGGAGAACTTACCAAATTCAACGATTGTGCCGACATTTCGGTGAAGTCTATCGGGGCGACTCCATCCCCCTCGAGTAGCAGAGCTTGTGCCAAGCTATTAGGCGGCGGGCGAAGGATAGCAGGGATCGCTAACGCCGGCGGCCTGTTATTGTACGCAACAGCGTTTCGAACTCGGGCCATCTCAACCGTGTCTCCTGGATTTTGTTGTTGTAAGTTAGAAGGACACAATGGGAGAGGGGCGGGAAAGAATATGCCAATAGAAGTAATTAAAAGAGAAATAACAAACACACCATTCATCACGTGGATTGAGTTGCTCCTGGAAGTCGGTGCAATTCCGATCATGTCGGCCATGTCTCCAGAGTCGACTCCCGACGAGGCCACACTCGCCTTTTGGACCTTGTCGAGCACCATGCATGCGATTTCGGCGGCCTTGTGGGCTTCCCGTGAGGTGTTGCTCAGCTGAAGCCAAATCATGTAGGAATTCTGCAAAGCCTGAATTGTCTTGTTCCTCCAATCTGTGTCGATCGGACTTCTTGGTCCTTCCGCGGACGGCTGAATGGAGAGATCATAGTCAAGTTCCACGCACAGCAGGGTTGTTGCCAGCAGGAAATTGCTCGTCACCAGCGAAGAGATCTTCCACTGGTCGTGACCTAGACGTCCGCCCACCTGCGTCTCCTCGTGCAGGATCCGCTGATATTCCAAGATCCGCAGCGCGGCTTCCACGCAGGTTGCGCGTGAGGAGGCATAGCGGGGATCGGTGCGACCCGCTAGCAGGTACCGGTAATGCAAGACGCATTTAGCTTTCTGAAACAGCAGGGCGATGTACAGGCGACGTAAGATTATATCTGGACTGTCGATGAGGGACTGATTCATTAGTCGCATGTGGAGCCCGCTGGGGACGGACGCGTAGCTGCTGTCTAGGACTTTGTCCAGCCGCATCACTTCGGCGTATGGAGGCACTTTCGTCGAGGTCACCAGGTCTGAGATCATGCCATACACGGACACCACGCGGTTCTTGGCCACGGTGTACTGTATAGGGCTGTGAACGGTGTCGGGTCGGGAAGGGGGCACTGTCTCCATGGCCGGATCGAGGTCTTCGTCAAGCAAGTTGCGGGGTTCTGCGGTGTCCGCCTGACTCTCCCGGATCATCCGCGGCAGACCGACCTGTGCAGACGTCAGGGCGTCGAATTGCACGATGAGTGACCATGTGCGTCGTCGCATCTCTCCCTGGAATGAGGAGATCTCAGGAAAATAAGACGCATCTCTGTGGTAGCCCATGCGCAGGGCCAATCGCACAATCACCCCCAGGAGGACCCAGGTCTCGATTTGCGTGTTTTCACTGCGTAGACATTCGAGATTCAAGTAGAGGAGTAGGGTCTCAATGGTGTATGGGGGGCATTTCGTGTAGTTGCCCAGTACCAGGCACTGGATGATCTTCTCCCGGTAGACTTGCACGAGACCTAGGAGGTTTGAAAGCATGGGAGCGGGTTCGCGTCGATAGCAAGCGGCCAAACTCATCACCGCGAACAATACGCCAATCCACATAGCGGGCGTCTGAAGGGGTCGCGTCCAAAATTGCTCATACTGCTTCGGTCAGGATGGGGCAGCTACGGGTAAGATATCGCCTGGATTGACTCACCTCCTTCAAGAACGTGGGTCCATGAACGATCGCTGCTCGTCTCAGCATCTCTCCTTCAGCCGCAGTCAAAATCTACTCACCTGGCGCAATCGCCCTGTTCTGGAAATATTCTGCCACGAGCCTGTCTACAACTAGCCGAGGTGGCATGGCGGCCAGCACCTCCTCCTTTGTCACGGCCTGGTAGGACCCGAACAAGATCTCTGGATCATCCGCATCCGGAACCGGCGGTGGATAGATCGTGCAGTCGTTGCGCACCTGCTCGTATTGAAAGTGATCTTTGAGCTCTGCTATCTGGTTGCCCGTCATCAGTCCGGGATATCGAATCTGACACAGGACAAGTCATCATACCCCGTCCAGAATCGCCGTCCAGTGAGTGCCATCGACGTAGGCGGTCCTGGTCTCCCCCAAGCTGATCCGACCAAATTGATCAGAGAGCTGGGCAGGACCATCTCGAGACCGTGGGTTCGCGTCCGGCTCGGGGGCGGGTGATTCGAGACTCGCGGAACCAGGAGAGGACATCTGTTCCAGGCCTTTAACCACTTTGGAGGAGCCCATCAGCATTGTGACGAGCCGTTCCAGTTGACCGATGCGGTCGGTGATGTTGCTGCCGGCGGGCATTATTGGGGCCGACGTCTGCTGGCCGCCGCTGCCGCCGCTGGGCACAACGCTGGGGCGGACATAGGCGCAGAAGAGCGACAGGCCGCGACGCACACATGTGCCGCACGGTTCAGCTCGATCGCATCGTAGTCTATATGCGTCCGTGAGCCCCAGATCGACCTCGCAACTCGGGATTACAGTAATCAATCGAAACCAACAGGAAACGGAACCATACATACTTTCTTCGACGGCACAGGGTGCAGGTCAGCTGGGGTTTGTCTCGACGTCGACTCGGCCGTGGTGGCGGCGCTTCGGTGGAGTGTGCGGATGGATGCAGATCCGCCATGGCAGGAAGGAAAGTAAAAGACAATTCCAGTCAGTCGAGTCAATGCTAGGTATTCTTCGGCCGTGGATGAAGGATACGGCGGAGAAGGCGGAGCTGGGCGGAGCAGGGCAGGGCAGAGAAAGCGGAGCAGGGCGTAGGGATTGGAAGCACGTGGGAAGAGCTATGAAGTTTCGAGAAGGCGGCATCCAAATCCCTGCGACGGCAGTTCCGCTGGTCTGTGTGACCGGAAAAGGAAGAATGAATTGGCCCGCCGGAGTTGACGTGAGGGTTTCTAAGGGAAGCAAAACTTCCAAGGTTCGACGTCAGCCTTGCGGAGTAATGAATCTCCTGTCCGATGTTCGCTCTCCGCTCCGTCGACAAGTGAGGCTTCCAGACCCCCAATACCGAGATGGAGATCGAGAGAGCGCTTCCATTCCAGTCTTGCTTCTCAATAATAGGTGATGCTTTCCGATCACCTGATCGGCCTCCCAGATTGACCCGCGTGTGCGGCCTGGAGGAGATGAGATGGTGTTTTTCCCTGCGTCATGCAGGCCAAGAGGGGCTCCTTCTCTTATAACACGGGCGGTTCTGGGAATGAATTCATTGATGAAAAGGAAATCTGCGTCGCTTTCTCTTCTCTTCTCCTCGCAAATAACGCGACCTCCCTTCTCTGCCAGCAGTTTCGTCATCTCCTCTCTCTCCTTCAGTCGTCTCCTCTCCTCGTCGATATGCCGCCTACCAACAAAGCTGCCTATCAGCCGGCCCAGAAGGCGACCGCCCTAGAGGTGCGCACCGCATCTTATACGCCCGCCGCAGCCGGAAAGATCTTGGTCAAGAACGGCGCCGTGGCCATCAACTCGATCGACTGGCTTATCCAGTCCCGCGGCGACATCATGTTCACCTATCTCAAGTACCCCTTCGTTCTTGGTTCGGACCTCGCGGGCGAGGTGGTCGAGGTGGGAAAGGACATCATCCGCTTCCAAGTGGGTGACCGCGTCTTGGGGTTCGGCATCGCGATCGACCAGAAGGTCAATGATGCGACCGAGGGCGCATTCCAGAACTACAGCGTCGTCCGCGCGGACTTAGCGACGCCGATCCCCAGCAATATGCCCTACGAGACGGCCGCCGTAATCCCCCTTGGTCTGGCCACGGCGTCGTCGGGCCTCTTCGAAAAATCGACCCTGGACCTGCAGCTGCCCACCGAACCCGCACGACCCTTCAACGGCAAGACGGTCATTATCTGGGGTGGCTCGACCAGCGTGGGCTGCAACGCCATTCAGCTCGCGGTCGCGGCCGGCTACGAGGTTTTCAGCACGGCGTCCCCCAAGAACCACGAGTACCTCAAGACGCTGGGGGGCAGCCAGGTGTTCGACTATCGCAGCCCGACGGTGGCGGAGGATATGATCCGCGCGCTCAAGGGAAAGACCGTGGCCGGCGCGCTGTCCATCGGCAACGGCGCCGCCGAGCAGTGCACGAAGATCCTCGACAAGTCCACCGGCACCAAGTTCGTCGCCATGGCCACCTTTCCCGTGCCGGAGAAGGAGCCGCAGAGTTTAATTCTACTACGCACCGTCATCTTCTTCGTCTCCTGGCTAATCGCCTACAAGTTCAAGGGCATGATCAAGGGCGTCAAGTCCGACCTGGTTCACGGTGCGGCCATCGTCACTAGTGGCGTCAGCAAGCACATCTTTGTCGACTTTCTCCCGAAGGCCCTGCAGGCGGGCAGTTTCGTTGCCGCTCCCGTGCCCGAGGTGGTCGGTCATGGGTTGGCGTCCATGCAGGAGGCCTTTAACCAACAAAAAAAAGGTGTCTCGGCGAAAAAGCTTGTGATATCTCTATAGGGAGGGGATGGGGGATTCGGTTTCCATACTTCTGGCATGCGTTCTTGGTGCTGGTATATCTAGAATTTGATATCCTGGTGTCCCAGATCCTCTGGATTCGCCCACAGCTCATTATTCTTTTCCAATGAAAACTAGTTTATATACCTCGGTGTAGTTTAATATATATAGCCCTAGCCCACCCTAGTCCTAGCCCTAGCCCATCGTAACATTATCTGATTTCTCTCTTTACTACTTGGGTCAGATCTTGTTATTAGATCTTGTCAAGTTAGCTCTAGTCTTTTCCAGTCGAGTCCCAGTCTGTGTTACTCGGTCTCTAAGCTGCCTCGTTACGGTGTTTCGGGGTTGTGTCCATAGTTATCTAGTTTAGTCTAGTTGAGACTCAAGTCTGTTAACATGTCGGCATCCTATATAACTGGTGCTGCATGGGCCATGCAGCGAGAGGGTGCGAGGGTGCCGCCCCATACTTAAGCGCCGCTTTGCAGTTCACGGGCCGAACCATGACCGAACGGACCGACTTTCCCATAGTAATGAGCCGCCGAGTCAGGGTTAGGGCCGGAAAGTGCGGCTTCACCGTGTGCGGCGAGTCAGGGGGGCCGGGATGCAAAGATGCGAAGTGGAGATCGCGGAGTCGGTTGGACAGGCCGTCGGCCAGAGAGCGATGGTTCAGGGGCAGTCAAGGCGGAAGAGACTGAAGTGCGGCTTTGTCAACACCACTGTGAACGTCCACACGAAGTCACACGCAGCAGTCCACTCGTTTCGTGTGAGCTCTAAGACCCACCTCTGTTGCAGCTCGGTTCAGGGTTTCGAGATCGGTATAACGGTGCGCTGAATACAGCTGAGTGCCCTAACCACTCGGGGTGCACGCCGAACTCTAAATTTCAGACCTCTGATTTGTATGGAGAACCAACCCCCCTAAACCACCTGAGGACCAAAATGCCTACCCGCCGCTGCCTATGCGGCTCGTTATTATGAGCATTCTACGACATTTCAGGCCCCTGAACTGCAGGTACTATGTGTAGGGTTTGTGACTGAACCCTTCGCTCGTATCGTCAGCCCTGCGGTGATAACGGTTGTAACGGAGTTTCCCCGCGCTGCCGCAATACAAGAACGGCCAAGAGAAGTTGGATTGAGACGAGAACAGTTCTTTGTCAATATTAAAGTTACAATTTAACAACTTCCCTGCGACGATACAACAACCGCGGCAAGAGCGTGTTGAAGTTAAGCTCTTGACTTCTTCACATCACTCTTCTTCCAACCCACAGCTTGTGATTAACCAAGTGGTGCGACAAGAAGTACTCTGATGAAAGTGAGTTGATCAAGCTCTTCAAAATTCCTCTACAAGCATTCTGCTTACAATCCAACAGCTTCTGAGCAACCCCTCGACAACAAAACTTCACAAGAACCGTGGTAAAAGTGAGTGGTCTTGGTTTAAAGTGTTCATGATTATTTCTCACCATTCATCAGGGCAATTTTTTTAAACAGACGCCATGGCTCCCAGCAACCGTGCATCGTGGCTCACGGCCAAACAAGCCCCCGTCAACGCCGTGGAGGCCGCGACCTACACGCCCGCTTCCGTCAACGAGATCGTCATCAAAACCAAAGCCATCGCGATCAACCCGGCTGATGTCAAAATCCAGAAGATGGGCATCCTGATCACCGACTACCCCGGGATCCTGGGCTGTGACGTTGCCGGCGAGGTCGTCGAAGTCCATCCGTCGCTGGCTGATGTCTACAGCGTCGGCGACCGTGTGATCAGCCCAACGAATTGTGTGGAGAGGAAAGATGGCACGTACTGTTACTCCGGCTTTCAAGAGTACGTGGTCTTGAAGGCACCAAAGATTGCCAAAATCCCGAAAGACGTCGAGTACAAGGACGCCGTGGTCCTGCCGCTCGGGACAAAAACGGCCGCCAGCTGTCTGTTCCATGAAGCAAGTCTCGGACTCAAAGCGCCCACTCTGGACGGCACAAAGCCCGGAAAAGGCCAGACGGTCCTGGTCTGGGGCGGTAGCAGCAGCGTGGGCTCTTGTGGGGTGCAGATGCTCACGCAAGCTGGCTATGAGGTCGTGGCTGTGGCGAGCAAGAGGAACCACGACATGGTTAAGAGCTTGGGGGCGAGCGTATGCTTTGACCAGAACGATCCGACGATTGTGGACGATATCGTGGCGTATCTCAAGGGTAGAGACGTGGCCGGAGCATTCGACGCCATCTCTTATGAGGCCACTCTGAACGCCATCTGCGAGATCCTCAGTCGAGTCGACGGAAAGAAATTGGCCTCGTCGGTGATGCCCGGTGCCGAGCACAGCGCGAAAAATTGTGTCAAGATTGTGACAAACTTCTTTGTCCCGCGAGAGGCATACTTCGCGCTGGACAAGAACAGGGTTCAACCCTGAACCCTTGGACGTGGCTTGAGAAGGCTATGGCGGAGAAGACGATCCAATACATGGCACCGGCTGAAGTTGTTGGGAATGGTCTGGAAGATGTGCAGAAGGCTGTTGACTTGCTGGCCAAGGGAGTCAGCGCGAAGAAGTTGGTGGTGACGATTTAAGCTTTACCACCACGATGTGCGTGCTGGGTTGAGAGAAATTAATTACGACTCTGTGTTTTTGCTATTGCTATGTCAGAAAATGAGCACAGATAGGCAGTTAGAAGGGACCAGCTTCTGATAGCCCTCTTTTACTCTAATACACTTCATATCTCTGAGATGCCATTGTGATGAGAACGTTTCGATCGCAAATAAAATTGTATCTTCGTATACCCCTCCATCTCAACTCGTTCAAGTTATGCCTCAATCCATCCTACAGCTGCCGAAGTCTCACCTCCGCGCGATATCATCTCAGTAATTCGCATCAAATTAGAGTTGCTGATACCCAATCTAAAGCCAAAAAGCTTCGGGAAACCGTCTACAGATTATATGGGCCATGGCCGAAGAAAAGGACCTAGCACGTGCTCGAGAGCAAGAAGCGAATGGACTTCAGGCGGTGCTAAATAAGCAGGCTTTATAAGAGGCTCTAGTTCCATTGGTTGTGCTCCTAAATCTATCATATAATGCCGTCGAATGGCCAGAGCTGCAGGCCCTATTGATGACAGTCAATTACGCCGTGGAACCTCTCCTTAAGCAACCACATGGTGATGTGCCTCGAATGATTAAGAGCTCTTTCCTTATACATAGAAACGCTCTTAAGCAGAGACTCCAAAATGCTCTCTCAAAAATTCATTTTTCGATCGATATGTGGACGTCTTCAAACCACAAGGCTTTTCAAGCTATCTGAACGCACTTTGTTGATGATCATACGAAACAGCTTCAAAAAGCTCTTATCGCCTTACCTGAACTTCGATCTCAGGGCGGAGAGGAACAAGCAGCAAAGTTTCTTGAAGTGGCCGAGGATTATAACCTATTTAATCGAGTTGGATACTTGGTTCAAATGACAAAATGTGACTGCACTCCCCCAATACGTTGATAACTGGTATACGGAAGTCACACCGTTGCTCCTTAGTTGTATTATGGCCGCCTGGTGTACTTTCGACAAATACTACAGTATGACAGATGAAACCTCAGTATATGCTGCCACGATTATTCTTCATATTTGGAAAACAGAATATAAAGATAAGGTCACTGTCGATGTCTGTACCATCACTCCCACTAATGATTCGGATACGTTTGACGAATTTGCGCGCGACCTGGATGTCACACCAAGCATTAGTACTAGGGATGAGTATGAAGCCTTTGCCAATGATACGCCTTTCGGAATCTCTGGAGCTGCGCTCGAGTGGTGCCTTGAAGAGCGGCAGGGAAAATTATATCCTACACTTCAGAAGATGGCAATCGATATTTTATCGATACCAGCAATGTCCTCGGAGCCAGAGCGAGTGTTCTCCGGAGCTCGGCGAAGCGAAACCGTGTACACCGTCTCCTTCCGCTTTTGGATTTCTCGCTCTGGACACTGCACGAATCTGGTGTCTGCCATTACATCACAATCTCTAGCGCGGGCGTACGATCTGCCGAGCTTTGTCATCATTCTAGAAGCCTTGTCAATCGACACGACGTCGCCGGCGAGGACCTTCTCTTTGCTAAGTGAATCTATCATCTTCGTGCCAAGGTCATCGACTGTCTCCATATCCGTAGTTTTGATTGTCTATTTACCCTGTTTGTGGCCCTACATATTGTTAGCTCGGTGGTACGCAGAATTGACCGAGACATACTCCAGTAATTGACCGATCGATCTGAACTTCGACAACTTCACCCTAATCTCACTCTCCTCCTTAGTTCTCACACCAATACTCTTTCTAAATTCCTGCGTCAAAGCCTCTTCGACATCTCCAATGAAAATATCTCTGATCCGGCAATCATTGTGAACTGCACGTCCTCTTTAGACTCTGCGCTATTCCCATGGCAATCGCGGTCTTTCAAGTACTAGGAGGTCCAGCCATTAACACCGCCCGGCCTGCGATTCGGCCTTTTTTAACCATTTGCAAAATCACGCCGGCGGTTTTGCGTGCTTTCAACTGACCGACCATGCCTTGTGACGTACGCCGCAGTTCGAGAGTTGTGTCACTTTCCAGACCGAGACCGGTAATATGCGAATGCGATGCTACGAAGCCAAGACCTCGTAGCTCTTTGGCTTGTGCGATTTTGCGACGGACTGTAGATGTTAACATAGATGTTCGAGCCGTACCATTCTATCTCTGCAATTCAAATACTCTCATGAATTGTAATCTCACTAAACAATGCAATGACCACGGAAATGGTGTGCCCAGTGTTCCGTAGTTGAACGTCGTGCGAGTCGTCTAATAACCTGAAGATTTGGATTGAAGAAAGTATGTTTGCAAACTTTCGGTGCGGCACTCGTGGGGTAGATCACAGTTATAGCGTACATTTTAGCACGCTACAATCTCCGAATTTGCTGGGCCTATATGTGTACATTTCCATTCCACCAAAAAAAGATAGAAATTCCATAGATACAAAGCATTTGATAGCGATCGGCACCGATACACGGATAATGGATATATCCGCGGATATCCGTCAAAAAATACGGATACGGATAGAGCAATCTTGATTAGTCATATCCGTGGATAATCGTTTTTTTATTTTTTAAGTATTATTTATTTTATTTTATTTCGTATTTCTTATTTAATTATAAATCTGATAAATAAATTTTAGTTCTTGTGATCCAGATATGGCAGTCGATCAGAGCAAGAAATGTGGAAACCGCAACAATAACACAGCTTATATATCTGTCAGAACACTACTGTCGGACTTGAGGTTAATTGTCTTTCTCTTTTTCCCTATGGGTCTTCTCCCCGTATATATATACATCTTTTCTTGTCTATGTCGAGGGGCGTAAATATAACTCTAATGTGCACCCTGATTTAACTCTAATGGGTGTTCGCCACATCTCTATCCTAACTTTAAAGGCGTTTACTCTAACCTAACGGCGTTTACTCTAACAATATCCTTAATATAAGCCGATCCACTAGACTAGACGAGGTCGCGTGTGAAGCCAGGCCGGAAAAGGCAGGTGGGAAACCCCAACCCCCGAGGCCCTTACGGCCGTCAGGCTTACCGAGGAAAGGCTATGCACAGACCTCTCAATCTCGGATAGCCCAAACAGCACCTTGGCAATCTCCCGGTATTTTTCCCTAGTAATACATTGCATATCGTACAGAGATTATAATTTTATATCGGATCCTGAGGACCAGGTATATAGAATCTGTATACTACACTTCAACTATTTTTATTTGCAATAATAACAAGGGTCAAGCTATATTATCCTGCAGTATACTCTGGCCCACGTAGTTTCTACCACTTCCAGTTTGATTACCAGGGGATCTCAGTGCCGTTAATGACGTCGTGGAACTTGCCCGATGTCTTCTCGCGCGTAGCGTTTTCAACCTGTATGTGCCGGGTCAGTTTGGCACGCTTAATCACTGGCGCACGCATGGGGACTTACAAGACCAATGATGCCATCGATACTCTGCCGCTTGGTATACGGCGCCTGCTCCAGTCCCATCTTCTTGGCAGCTTCGTTGCCGAGGTCTGTTTGCACAAAACTGTATGGCGGTCAGTAGGTGTCTTTTCTTAGAGTACAAGGATGGTGGTCGTCTGGATGAGAACATACCCGGGATGCACGGCAACGGCAATCAGCCACTTGTTGGCGCTGTGCAGGGCCCTGCAGGTAAGAGTCAGCCAAGCCATGTTATTAATCCCGGGTGGCTTATGCATACACGGTCATCCAGTTCAGGCCAGCCTTGGCGATACCATAAGCCGGAACGACGTGCGCCTTGAACACCTCCAGGTTGCCGATCGACCCGGCTGCGCTGGTGACCGACACCCACTTGGGCGTCTTGGACTTCTCAAGCAAGGGCCGGACAGCCTGGAACAGGACGAGCGGGCCGAGCGTGTTGACGTTGAAGACATCGGTCACGGTGTCGACGTCCACGACGTCCACCGGCATGAAAGCCTTGTCGCCGGCACCGCCCGCGTTCGCAATGACCACGTCGATGTGGTCGATGCCGGCGGCTTCCAGGTCCTTGATGGCCTCGGCAGGATCCGTGAAGAGCGTGCTCTCGATCTTGATCAGCAGCAGGCGGGAGCGCTCGGCCGCGGGCAGGGCCTCGAGTTCGTGGACGTAGGCGGCGGTCTTGTCGCGGACGCTGCCGATGACGATGTGGTTGGGGCGCAAGAGGTAGGTCTCCACCAATGTCTTTCCAATACCTGTGCCGCATCGTGTCAGTTAGCCAAGCCATGGAGTGCGGCTGCGGGAGATGGACATGCCTTTGCTGACGCCCGTGATCAGAACGACGGTGGAATTGGCCATGTTAGTTGCTTGGCGGATATTGCGTGAAGCGAAAGTCAATTCTATTAACTCTATTCTCTCTCTGTTGTGCGTCCACAGTCGACCTAAATAGGATCGCGGAAGATCATATTCACTGCTGGGAGACGGTTATTTCAAGGATGCTGACAGGGTGCTGACAGGATGCTGACAGGCGCTAGGCTCAACTGGTGCTCGCTTATGTCATATACTAGACATGGTCAGCTGAATTTGTCAGTGTGGTTTGCATCAGTTGAAAACATTGTTATGGTGCTTTGAAATCAAATTCGCATGGTTTGAAATTAACCAGTGCAGGGGCAATCACCAATGAACGGGAACTACCGAGCGTTGTGCTCGCAGTATATAGAGCCCCCCACTCACCTCGATAGATATCATGCTAATATCTAGGTTAGTATTTAGATTCCAGGACCTAGATTATCCCGTCTACAGTACATAAAATGTATGGCCATCAGGATCAGTACCATCAGGATTCAAATCCTGGCCACCTGTTATATTATGCAATACAGTTATCAAACAGCCAATGCGCCTTATCGTTGTATTCTTCACGATGGCCGGATTTGGCCAGGATTCAAATCCGGCCTGTACTGCGGCTGGACAGCGACATCGATGCAAAAATGTCGCATGATCCTGTCGGTGGCAGGTGCGGCATATTAATAATTATTCGCTTCCACGTATCTAGAGTGTGATACGATCATTTTGAGTCTCCAGCACATTTCGCACCCGATTTGCCTGCCCAGTCTTTTTCATGCTCTAAGTGACCAAGTCTCACGATTCTCTCCCTTTCCAAATCTTGCCCATCCTGCTCTCAAAACTTGTCATTATGAATATGGTGCATAGGGATCGGCACGGATAATATCCAGGCCGATTTTGCTTTATCCATATCCGTATCCGTATCCGTGTAAAATGCTTGTATCCGTATCCGTATCCGTATCCAGATAAATTGGCTTTATCCG
>JAJLTN010000513.1:1367-20512 GCA_030568215.1 Lipomyces kockii | reverse complement strand
TCCCCCCCCTCTCTCTCTCAATCATGTAACTATCTCCTGTCTACAGCTGTCCGATTTGTTTCTAACATGCTATTTGCTACCACAATTGTGGTTCATTGCTCGTGAGGAACTGTTTGCTACAGTCGAGAATGCTTCCGTGCTGCTGGAGTCTTCCCCGCCCTTATATCATCCATCCAACGACTGATGCACTGGACCAAAGAATCGATCTCAGAAGTACTGTTATCTGCATGCAGACAGACCCGCACTCTTTCTGCACCTTTGGGCACCGTCGGTGGCACTATAGCACGCACGACAAAACCAGCATCCTGGCAGTAACGGGCAAGCTCTCGCGGATATGGAGTCAAGAGCGAAAATATTGAAGACTTCCCAGGTCTTGGGGGCATCTGCAGTAAGGCTGCACCGTGCGCGTCGGCTTGGACGACAAGTTGTTCTAGGCGACTGTCGAAATGTTGGACTAACTTCCACAGCCGACTCCGTCGCTGCTCACAATATCTCATTAGCGATCCCACACTTTCGGCAAAGAGATATACGCAAACCGTTTACATTTTCTGCCAGCCCAGTCCATAGAAGCTCGTATGACGACCTTATAGCGGCTAGTGCAGGATATGACATAAACGTCGAGTATATCAGGGGCCGTGCGTAATTAATCAGATATTGCTTTGTTATCTCGGAGCATAAAACAATTGCTGGATACAAAGAGTGAGAACCACGTAGACTGAAACCGCAGAGTCAGCGGCAACATCATCCATCTATAAAACTTACCGCCATTGCAGCTCAGAGCTTTTCCAAACGTGTGCACACGGGCAAATACTCTATTTTCCAGTCCAAGCTCGCAGACAAGGCCTGCACCCCTCGCACCGACAACTCCCGTTGCGTGGGCTTCGTCTACAATCACATACCCATTTTTCTTGGGAAGCAACTCATCCACGCACTGAACGATATCCACGAGTGGCGCAACGTCGCCATCCATGCTGTATACAGACTCAAGACCAATAAATACATTGGATTTTCCGGATGCAATTGACGAGTTTCCTCGTTTCACGGACTCTAGGATTGCTCGAAGGCTAGCAACAGAGTTGTGTGAAAACGACACTCTCGTAGTCGCCCTCGAAAGTCGCATGCCTTCATGGACACTTGCATGGATATATTCATCGTATATTACAATATCACCTGACTGAGGCACGGAAGCGTAAAGACCCGAATTGGCATCAAAACCAGAGTTGAACAGCAGCCCAGCCGGCGCCCGATGAAACGCCGTGATATCCGCCTCGAGCTGCTCTGCGAACTTTGAATTTCCGTCCAGGAGTCGCGAGCCTCCGCTGCCAAGGTCGAAATCTCCTCTCAGACATTCCATATAGGCAGCACGTAGCAGCGAAGACGATCGCAGCGATAAAAAGTCATTGCTAGAGAAATCAGTCGAATTGTCGCCTGCGATTGTTAGACTCCTCAGCCCAGACCTCTGTCGGCGCCTTTCAAGAGTATTCCACATAGACTCTGTAAGTGTTTCTTCCGACATCTTCTAAGCTCTAACAATACCGAAAGGAATATCCTGGATGTGGGGCGTGCAGGACAAAGCGAAGTGAATTCACATTTAAACTTCCGACAAGCCGACAAAAATCCCTAGCCCTCGAGACCTCGAATGAGCGCAATTCAGAATTTCAGGCTACCCCACCTATCCTAACCACTGACAAATTTCCTTCGATACACCGATGGGCGTAATTCGTTCAGCCCTGTGGAAGAGCCTCCATTCCTATCAAGTGTATGGCGCAAATACCAACGTCGGCAAAACTATTATCTCTACCGCGATTTGTAACTCGCTGCGGCGAAAATTCCCCGACCAGAAGATATGGTACCTGAAGCCTGTCTCGACCGGACCTTTAGCGGAAGCTGACGACAGGTATGTGCAGTGTATTCGCTATGTGGCTAAATCTTGCCACTCGTTAGTTCTCTCCTAGCTCATCGAAAGCTTTGCAATAGCCATGTTGGTAAATTTGTCGGCGGCATTAACGCTGATTGCTTGTTTCAATTTGACGAGCCCGTCAGTCCTCATATAGCAGCACAACAATCGAGCGGCAATGTTCCGTCAGATTCTGAGCTGCTGCAGTCGGTCTATTCCAAAATGTCTCAATATGCTGACCGCGCACCTGGCTGGGCCTTGGTTGAAACGGCTGGTGGAGTCCATTCCCCGGGGCCGAGCGGAACTTCCCAAGTAGATCTCTATCGGCCGCTCAGACTTCCCACTATCTTAGTTGGCGACTCGAACTTGGGCGGGATATCATCGTCTATATCCGCATTCGAGTCGTTGCATGTTCGTGGCTACGATACGAACCTGATTCTATTATTTTCCAACGGCAAATACAAAAATCATGAATACTTGGTCGACTATTTCTCCAAAAGAAATGTCACTGTGCTGTGTATCCCCGCTCCTCCCGAATGGCAACCCGACGGCGGTGACTTCCAGCGGATGTCTGAATATTATGATATGCTGAGTGAATCTGATCCAATGGAACACGCTCTCAGTCTCTTGAAGGCAAACCATGAGAGCCGAATTGAGAATCTCGAGAGCATGGCGTCGCGAGCTAGCAGTGTGATATGGTATCCTTTCTCTCAGCACCGGTCCATATCGACGGCAACCATCACGACCATAGACTCCGCTTATGGTGACCATTTTCAAACGCTGAACTCTTCACCAGAAGACACGCGCCACCCTCTTCTGAATCCGACGTTTGATGGGTCTGCCTCCTGGTGGACTCAAGGCTTGGGGCACGGTAATCCAGAATTGTCACTGGCAGCAGCATACGCTGCCGGTAGATACGGACATGTAATGTTTGCCGGGACTGTCCACGAGCAGGCGCTTACATTAGCTGAAACCCTGCTAGCTAATATGCGGAATTCACGGCTGAGCAGAGTGTTTTACTCCGACAACGGCAGTACGGGAATCGAAGTTGCCGTGAAAATGGCATTTCGAGCATCCGTGGTCAGGAACAGGTGGGATGCATCTGTAAAGGACCTGGAGGTTATTGGGCTAAAGGGAAGTTATCATGGTGACACTATTGGAGCAATGGACTGCTCGGAGCCGTCTGTTTATAATGAGAAAGTAGGTTGGTATACAGGTCGAGGATATTGGTTCGAATATCCTACAGTGAAAATGGTGAATAGCACTTGGATTGTCGAGGTGCCTGAAGCACTTAAGCCAGAGCTGGGGTCGGGTTCCCAGTATAGGTCGGTCAGTGAAATCTTCAATCTCTCTGGTCGCCAATCTGAACCACTAGCCAACCGATATCGAACGTACATTCAAAAAATCATAAAGAAACTTGTGATAGAAGATAAACGAAGGTTTGGGGCATTGATACTGGAACCAGTTGTACTCGGAGCCGGTGGAATGATAGTTGTGTGAGTAGCATTCCTTTCAAAAGAGTGATATTTAGCTAATTATGGTCAACAGAGACCCTCTATTTCAAAAATTGCTGGTTGAAGTTGTACGCGAGTCCCGCGATGTATTTGAGTCAGGTCGCTTGGAGGACACTCGTGCCGACTGGACCGGTGTGCCCGTCATTTTTGACGAGGTTTTCACTGGCCTCTATCGTCTTGGCCGGTTCAGTTCAGCGTCGTTTATCGGAGTGCAACCGGACATTTCTGTTCACGCCAAGCTTCTAACTGGCGGAGTGGTTCCTCTCTGCGCTACCTTAGCCAGCGAGAGTATATTTGAATCATTCGTTAGTCCCGATAAATCGGATGCCCTGATGCATGGTCACAGCTACACAGCCCATGCCATTGGCTGCACAGTTGCTCGGGCCTCCATCACTTCTATGCTTGCGATGGAAAGAGATCGTTACTGGGATGATTTCAAGACTCAGTGGCAGGACCCACGAGGTCCAGAAATTTGGAGTGTGTGGTCTAGAGAATTTATCGAGAAGCTCTCAAATGACCCTGCCGTTGCGGGTGTAATTGGACTCGGCAGTCTCCTAGCAATTACGCTTAAAGATTCTGCGGGTAGCGGTAAGTGATACTGTACTGTTACTGCGACGTGGTCGACTTAAAGGTCTAACGTCGTTTAGGATACACATCAACCATTTCGCAGGATCTGCAGTTGCGTCTGGCTCAAGGAAATGGACGCGAATGGAATATCCATTCACGCGTGCTCGGCAATGTCATCTACTTGATGTCAAGCTTAACTTCGACAAGTCAAAATATCCGGGTAATTGAGGAATTTGTTGATAGCGCTCTGCACTGTAGAGTGTGATTTTGTTTCATGTCTTTGATTACTACAATTTTCACAGAACTTAAGATTTGATTGACCAATAAATGAAGACGCGCGTAACGTTTACGAAAAATGGTTGACTTGATAGCTTGATCACATTAAACCGGGCTGCACTAGAACCCAAAACGGTTCATTTGAGCGTACTAAGTAGTCAATCAAGAACAATACTTTTTCCGGCACTTTAGCTTGGCACGTACTGGAAAGCGGCAAATATTCTAGGCTGACAAAATCCCAGCTAATCATACTTGTATTGATCATCTGAACTTGTTTCGTCCACAGACATATGTGCGGAATGAGGTCCGTATCTACTTGTCTTAATGTCCAAAGACCGTTAGGCGTCCGAGTTTGCCTGGCGGCGCCCCTCAAAATCGTGGCTTAGTAACAAAGGTGTATTTTTTCGGTGATATGAGTGACTGTGACTACTAAGTGAGGCAACTGCAATGCATTTTATCATCTTTATAACATATCGTACATAATTGGACTAACAGTAGATTATACCAGACTCGCATATGCCTGATTTGACTCAGCCCCTAGCTCATGCAGACCCACGCATGTAATATTGAACTCTAATATGGAGATTCGAACACAATCAGATAACTCCTCGAACAAGATCGTCTCGGAAGGACAGCTCTCTACCGAATAAGAAGAGCTTATAGACATGCGGCGGCATGGCTTTCCCAGAAACTACAGGTAATGTCATATCTGACAGATTGCTCACTTCTGAGCAGACGCGCTTATTCGGATTAGACCCCAGCAATCATGACCCGATTGCCCGGTTCCCGCGTGAAGTAATCAACATGATATTGTCGCACCTCACGCGCGAAGAATTATCTGATTTGCAACTCGTCTCATGCGCTTGGAATTCCTGTCTTTTCCAGTTTGTCGTCGATACGAGTGTGCGTGGTGGTGCGCTTGATCTCGCTCTGTTTCGGCCGAGAGTGACGGCGGCGTGGATCGCGAGAGTCGTCAAGGCGGCGACTGTGAAGAGTGTCCAGATGACTGGGGGTATCGACGGTTATATGGTTTTGCTGCGTCAGTCCTTATCTGATGGTTTGTACGCGAAAGTTGGCAAGAACAATGTGAGGCAGTTGGTAAATAGCATCACGACTGAGCTCGACAACTTGACCAGCCTTACTGTCGATAACACGTTCACTGAACTCCTGGATGACTGGAAAATTTTTGGACCTAGTAGTACGATCATACCGAATCAGTTGAAATCACTCACGTTACCACTCACGCTCATCCAGCAGTTCTACGAATTCCTCGGCGTTACGCCGAACTTCGTGCTATTCCCAGGCGTCGAGCGGCTGTCATTCTCGTCTTCCATGATGCCGACAACCCTTGATGACAAAAGATGGGCAGACTTCTCACCAGACTGCTTCAAACGCAAGTTCGTTGTCTTGCCGTCTTTGCAGCATCTATGCATTCTCAACGACTCAGACACTCGGGCTTCCGTTAACCACCGCGCCCTGGACTTCATCCCGATGTGGATGCCAAACACGGAGACGGTGACGTGTCTCGGCCTGGAAATATACTGCTGTCGCACCGACGATATCACGCACGACGTCGCGTACCGGGCTGATTTCAGCAGCCTGGCAAAGCTGCGCAGTCTCAAAATTGTCAACTGCCAACTGTGGCTCGCGCCGCGTCTGCCGGCTACCTGCCAATCACTTTGTCTCGACGGGACCATGGTGCGGATCGCTGTCCGTGGGCGGCCGAGGCTGAACGAGTCCTACAATGCGTTCGAGTATAACGAGCCAGGCGCGGGCACCTACTATGACGTATCCGAGTGGCAAGATAAAGACGTGCAGGAATACCAGGGTTTGCAAGACGTTTCTTTATGCGGTAATCCGTGGCTAGTGAGATTTCACCTCTGGTTTATTACAAGCCAGTGTCAGGTCCGACTACGGCGGCTGGACCTCTACGGCACGCCGCTGACATTCATAGGTCGGCCGCAGGCGGAGGAGGCGCCCGAGTATGATTTGCTAAGAAATCTAATGGCCAGGTGTCCGAATTTGGAGTATCTCGGGCTCGGAGGACAACCCACGATCCAGGAACGGCATGCCACCAATCTCATTAAATTAAATCATCTAAAGGAAGTGTGTCTTGTTCGGACGGCGGTGAAATTTGCCGAGTTGGTTCGGGTGCTGGAAGCGTTTAACGATGCGGGAAGGGAGTTGCAGGTGCTGTATTACGACGGCGGACCTTGTCTGATGACGAACGATCAGTATGCGGATTTACGTGCTCGATTTCCCAGTATTGACATCAGGCGCACGTTTTAGTACACCAACGGACATTTAATACATTTAGATTTGAATTAGCAGCGGTGCCTCAGCTCGATTAATCACAATTCATAGAGCCGCTTCGGGCTCCAATCAAGCAGATGCTTCACAAGAAACGTCAATGTGAACAAACTCGATGTTATGACCATCAGGATCGTGCACAAAAGCACTGTAATACCCCTTATGATACTCCTTCCTGATGCCCGGAGCGCCGTTTTCCTTGCCGCCACTCTTAATAGCGACTTGGTACCATTCTGCTACCTCGGATGGCGACGACGCCCCGAATGCAACGTGGGTTGAGCCAATGGGCTTCGGCGGGTCTGCAAGTGTCAGGCCGAATTCCGCAGCATGAGGGTTGCTAGCCGGGGCGTAGTATACGAATTCATCTGGCCCTGTCAGTATTCTTCATCCGTCCATCTACCCACCCACTAAACATCCAACAACAAACTATCACAAACATCGGATCAAGCGCAAAAGACATACCATACGCGAACGAAACGACGTATCCACTGGCAGCAAGCACTGGATCGTAGAATTCTCGCGACTTCTTCATGTCGGACACATGGACTGCGACGTGGTGGAGCGGCATTCTTTCCTATTTGCTTGAATCAATACAAATCAATTGGGTTCAGTCTGATGGTAGCGTTCGGTAGTGGTGGTGGGAATGGACGGAGGAGAAATGTCTTAGCTTTATATCATTTAATTGTTGCGCTGCTTCAGCAAATTCCCGCGTCGAAACGCGACGATGCTATACCACGCGTTTCGGCGGCGCGAAGTCACATGGCTAATCAAAGCGCCGCATTTACGCTTAACGCGACAACACTCCGGACTCTTGGCGATTAACCCAAAAAGGGAAGGTTTAGCCAAAGTAATCCAGAGATTGGCGCAGGCGTGTCTTGAATGTAACAGAGAATTTTTTTGCGGATACTAAATGAGCAATACACAACATATGAGTAATACAATACACAATACACGGCGAATACAACAATCACTGCTTAATAATCAATACAATATATATCAGAATAACAAGGGTAGATTGACGACTTATTCGCTATTCGACGGATAGGCCACGGACGTCGTGTCATAAAACGTTTCCTTTATATTTCGGATACTCACGAATCTGCTGAGAATATTCCCACTGCCGCTTTTATCGTTCGTGCCAGACCGTCGGGAACCTCCGAACCATTGCTGGCCAACAACGGCGCCGGTCTAGAATTAAGAATCGTTAGCGCGGACGAGATGGCTCTAAGAGCAAGTTTACTCACGCATTTGTCGTTGATATAGAAATTTCCAGCCGCATTTCTGAGTTTTCTACTAGCTAATTCGACCGCCTCACGCGACTTCGCGTACACACTTCCCGTCAAAGCGTAATCGGTGACAAGGTCGATAGTGTCCATTATACTCTCGTATGCCTCATCTTCATATACATACACCGACAACAACGGGCCAAAGAATTCGAGGGAGAAAACATAGTGTTCTGGATCGCTTGCCACCACGATGGTGGGGCAGACATAGTACCCGATCGAATTGTCTGCTTTGCCGCCCACAAGGATCTCGATTTTCTCGTCATCGGTCAGCGAAGTCAAAATGCTTTTGAGTTTTTTGAACGAGTGTTCGTGGATCACAGGGCCGATGAATGGTGTCAAGTCGGTAGGTGCGCCCATCGTGAGTGAATTTGTCTCCTCGACGAGTAACATTTTAAATAGCGGCCAAACAGACGCAGATACGTACACACGTGACGTGGCCGAACATTTCTGGCCCTGATACTCGAACGCGCCTCGGACGGTCGATTTCGCTGCGCTCGTCACGTCGGCGGAAGAATGGATCAGATGGAAGTTCTTGCCACCGGATTCGCCGACAATGCGCGGGAATGAACGATATTTCGGAAGATTCGACGCGATTTTCTTGTAAAGTTCTTGGAACACCGCCGTGCTGCCCGTGTAGTGCAGTGCTCCGAAACTTCTATATGCACGATTAGTGCCGATTAGTATTTGATACGACAAAAAGGAACGAACCTCGCGGACAACACTTCAGAAGTGACTGTTTCTGCGTCACCAGGGATGAAGTTAATGACGCCATCAGGGAGACCGGCCTCAACAAAGATGTTGTACAGCAAATAGTTCGACAGCACAGCATACGGCGACGGCTTCCACAGCACCGTATTACCCATCAATGCAGGCGCAGCGACAAGATTCCCGGCAATGGCAGTAAAATTGAACGGTGTGATGGCGTACACGAACCCCTCCAACGCACGATACTCCGCCCGATTCCACACTCCCGGCGCAGACTTGAGCGGCTGCTGCGCAAACAGCTCCTGCGCATACAGACAGTTAAAGCGCAAGAAATCAACCAACTCCGCAGCCGCATCAATCTCAGCCTGATATATGTTCTTGCCTTGTCCAATCATCGTCGCCGCCAACAACTCGTACCGGTACTTCGTCGCGATCAACGCCGCGGCTTTCAAAAACACAGCCGAGCGCACACTCAGCGGCGCAGACTCCCATTTCCTCTTTGCCACTTGCGATGCCACAATCGCCTGCGCGACATGCTCTGTCGACGCCTGGGACGTCTCGGCGACGATCTGCGCATGCCTCGCAGGGTTGGCGCTCGGTACTGATGTTTCTGTGAAAATCTGGGACCCGCCAATGACGAGTGGGATTTTGATCGGGAGCTGCGATTGGAGAGACGTAAGGGCTGCTGCTAGCGCAGTTCTCTCCGCTGAATTCGGCCCGAAGGAATTCTGGGCGGCAGTAGTTAGCGTCGATCTCGCAGATCCCCCTCGTATCTCGAATGAAATACTTACAACTTCCTCGTTCTCGATCGGAGGAACTTGGAATGAGCCGTAGGATGCCATAGTTTGTTGATTATCTGAGTCTGGGTGAGGAGATCAAAAAAAAGTGCTGAAATCAGCGAAAAGAGTATCTTTTGACGACGGCGTGACTTTCCGCGTGAGCACGTGCTTACTATCACGTGATGCTTCACTAGAATGGATCGTTGGGTCCATTATGGACATAATTACATATTCAATGATTCTGTTGCTTTAAGATTCTACATACTGCAATTAATTACTAGGCACATGTGATGGACCATTTTAAATACTATTCGATGAATCGTAGGGCATCATCATGCCGTAATATCATATCGTTGATCTTGGGTTAGGGTAATTCTGAAAGGAACTTTCAACTTAACTTAGTTAAACTTATTTATATTTTCATCAAGATCAGTTTATCGCGTCCACAACCAAACCGACGCTCCCTTATCTTCCGTCCAGAGTCCTGTTACTTGATGTCGCTTGAAGTCTTCAAGGCCCCGGCCACGCCGCAACTGGAAGGTGTCATTGGGACACCGCGACGGAAGGGGCGATCTTTGCGGACTTCGCTGGCGCGAGTATGTTATTATTGGTGAGATTTGTCGAGTGTTGGCTAATATGTATCTATTTGGGGCGTTAGGGTGGGAGTTCTTTTAAACAGGTTAGTTGAGAATTGTGGATTTTTGAGCTTGAAAGGTGTGCTAACACCATCTAGAATGGTACGACCCGTCTGTTACAATTTATCTTGACCGGTGTTAATATTTTGCAGACAACAATTACTCAGAATTAGATGACTTCGCAAAAGTATTTGAGACCATCGGTCGGTCGAATGATCCATTTGAAGTCGTCCGCGGTTACATGCGGATCGCGACAAATAGGTACGAGCCGGTCTCTCTCTCTCGGCACTACTTCTACTAACTAGATAGGCTCGATAAATTGATATCAACAGACGCTCCACAAGACGAAATCGAAACATGGTCGCTCGAACGACGGACGTGGGCGCTAATCGATATTCTCTACTCGTATCGCGCCGCCCCAGCGAAATCACCACTAAAAGTATGGAAGCTGACATCGAACGCGATCGCCGAAGAATCGTTTTACCGACAAAATATGTCCGCGAGGGAAAACTTACTGGTGATATCGTGGCTGCAGAGGACGCTGTCGAATCCGCCTGGCCCGGAGTTAAGGGGCATGAAATGGCAAATGACGCGCGCACAGGTCAAGCAGAAGAAAATGTCTGGGTTTGGAGTTAGCACGGCGACGACAGCGATTGTGACGACGCTAGACCCGGATGCGCCGCTACGCGAAAACGGGAGTATTCATTCTGAAGACGCAGAGTTTGACCGCGCGCTGTTTCGACATGTGTTTGGACTCCTACAGTCTGGAGACTATGAGGTTGCGCAGCAGGTGTGCGAGGCGACTGGAAATTTTACTATAACAGCGGCGATGAACGGAATGGTCGAGTATCGGGATCCTGTTTTAGACGGCGTTGTGCTGAATCCAGAAGAAACAATCGCGCGGGGTACTAAGCGCAAGGCACTATGGCGGCGCATGTGTCTGCGACTGGCTAGAGCTCCGCAGACTGACAAATACGAGAGAGCAATATATGGGTTGTTATGTGGCGACCTTGACAGTGTACTCTTTGTTTCGGAATCGTGGGAGGCCCACCTCCTCGCCTATGTTCAGCATCTCGCTGCGACTGAGATCGAAACATACCTGCGTTCAAACGATAGAATTAAACTCGCCAGCCAAGAGCTTCTGGCGTTTCCACAATCACAGGCTAGCACGATCAGCGACATTCTCAACGCGCTGTCCAGATCGCCATCGCCGATTGTCCGGGCACAGTCCGAGCATCCTCTGCGCCATATCCAGGGCGGTATAATCACCAACGTTGTCGCGAAGATCATGCAGGATGCTCGACAGAAGATGGAGAGCGTGAGAGACGAGATTGAGGATTCGAATATTCTCATGGACGACTCCTATTTACTCCGGTTTCTTGCTCACTTGGCTCTGTTCTTAAAGTCGATAGGTGTCGACGCTGGCGCGGATGAAGACGCTGTTGCTGTTCTCAAGTTTTACGTTGAAGATCTGGCTATTTGTGATAAGGGACATCTTGCTCCGTTATACGTCGCTCAATTACCAGAAGAGGCCGCGATAGAAGCATATTCGTTCCTACTTGCAGATATTTCAGATCCGAAGAAGCGCTCTCAACAGTTTGCCCTGGCGGACAAGTTCGATCTCGACATCCTCAACACTCTAAGGCGCACAATCCAGCGCGTGTTTGACGAGCACGAGGACGAATATCCTGCGATCGAGTCGCACACGGAACTGGATCTTACGAATGAATCGCCGGCTGATCAGCAGCTCTCGAATTCACTATTGTGGTTTGTTGACGCCAGAATGTGGGACGACGTTGTTGACTCGGCAAATGCTTTGTATCTCCGATTTCTTCTATCCGGCAAGGTCAAATCTGCAGAAAATCTCCATGCTCAGCTCGCGAATTCTCAGTTATACGATGTCCTAAACGATTTTGAAGAACAAGTCGACTACTCCATGGCTGAGATCGAAGACGCGCACTTCCCGGGCACGAAGTCTCGTGCAGAGTTCCGGCAATACGAGGGTTTGATTCTCGGCGTCGGCCTAATTCGCATGTGGGATGCGGTGTATGCAGAGAAAGTTCTTGATGGCGACCGCGCGTGGCGGTTGAAAGCCAAGGATGTCATTGATCGCGTCAAGCCCGCGCTTGTGGACTTAATATGTGGGTGGATGACTGGTGGGGTTGAGGCAGATAAGGTTGATGCCATTCATCGACTACGAGTTTTGTATATTCCGTATCTTTTGCTTGAACTCCATCGTGTTCTCCAACAGGGCCAGGCAGTTCATAAGAGGTGGGTTGGTTCCGCTGATGCTTTTCTAATTTTATTGCTAACGTACAGAATCAGCTATCCGAAGGACGCGCTCGAAATGGTTAATCTCGTCGCGTCAGAGGAACTTGGTATATACAAGTTATTGCTTGAAAGTGAACGGTTAGACGAGTACCTGGTTGCTATTGCGTCGGCCTCGTTGGTTGTCGGCGCCGATAGCCAGAATGGTATTTGGAGGGTTTAGATGTCGAATCGTTATGATCTAAACTGTAGTATATTCTAGTGTATATTAGGTGCATATATTCTACTTGTGATATAATAGACTTAATCAAATGGGATTTATTGTATATACAGGCAAAATTGTCATTAACATAACTTATCCTATTCATACAAGTCAACCAGTTACCTCCAAACTATCACCACAACAAACACCTATCCAAATCCGCTGGCTTTCCATGCCGAAGCTCGTACTTAAAAATACTCCCACGTGAGCCACTTAGACTTGGCAGATATCTCCGCCACAGCCGTCGCCATCGCCCGCCGTCCATCGCCAACTCGCCAGATCTCATGAGGCGCCTCAACAATACTCCAATTCGTCAAAGCATGCGTGGATTCCGACAACTGTCGCTGATAATCTGCCCAACCTTCCGTATTCTGAATCATATATTGCGACGAAATAACAGCCATCGGCGTTTTCTTGGGCAATATCTCTCGCGCCGCGATGATCTCGTATTTGGTGAACGTGCGCGCCGCGACTTGTTCTTGGAATTTCGCGAGATTGTATTTCCCACTTGTCGACTGCGAGCGGCCGAAGATTCTGTCTTTCGACGTGCGACCGCCGAAAATCCACCCGATTTGCTTGTCGATTCCGAAAGGAGATATAAACCCGTGGACCCAATATCCGAAACCGCGCCCGGACGAGCCAACAACAGAAGAGAAGTAGTCTTCGTGGTATGCGTCAACCAGCACGAGACCGTCTACGTCGCCGGCGTGACGAGCCGCGAAAACGCGGGAGTAGATACCGCCGTGTCCATGCGAGACGAGGATCCAGGGACCGCGCTCCTGTATTTGATTGAGTGCATCTGAAAGCGCATCGATTGCCATACCCGCAGACATTGGGGACGGCGCATTGTCTGAGAATGCAAGACCAGGACGGTCCCAGTAGCAGTAACGATAATTGTAGATCGGCGACTTTTTATCGTTGATGTCCCGCTCGAGCCATTCTTGCGCGAGTGTTTCGGCGGATGTAGAGCCAGCTTCGAGGAAGATGGTCGGGTTGCCGGTGTCGTCCTGTGGTCGATTGCAGAAGACGTGCACACGGTAATGACCGTCTTGGACATCGACGTATTGACCGGGAGGACTGATGCGTGAATCGTACGCATCGACCGCGATCGAGAGTGTGATCAGGACGACTAGGATGAGGAGCACGGTAAATACGATTAGTGCCCACATCACGCTGCACCACTGTCTGCAAGATCTCTGGGCGCGAGAAGAGGACAAGCGCCGGCCGATAATGCGCTCCTCTAGACCTTGTCGCGACCGCTCAACTGCGAGATTGCAAGCCAGAACCCATCCGGCAGTAAATATAGTCCACAGCATAACCAGTATTCCAAGCACGTTTCCTTCAAAGTGTCGTAACTTGTTTGCACTGAGAATAAAAATAAAATCAATAAGAAGGAATCCCATCATCGTCCAGTTGACAATTCGCTCAGTTTTCGACGGGAGCCCGAACGCGAAGAGCGAGACCGCGAGATTGCCGATCGACACGAGTACGAACATCATTATTAAGAAATTGCCGCCATGAGTCTCGAGTCCCGGGATAGTGAAAAACATAGATATGAGAAGGAGGAAAAACAAAATCGTGGCAAAAGCGAGAAACAACAGCGACAATCTCCTCATGGTCCGGATCCAGAATTTCTTGTACGGATCCACAGCGGGATCTTCCGCCGAAATCAGCAAGCGCGTCCTCTCATCTGTCTCGTCCGGCTCTGGCGTAAGAGGGCGATACTGCTCGTAAGAAGGTCTAGTCTCGGCATGCGTCGGCGGGCTGGCCTTGCGCCTTCGCTGCTCCTGTGTTTCCTCTGCGCTTGGAGTGGTCTCACTCGGCTGA
This sequence comes from Lipomyces kockii, assembly GCA_030568215.1. NCBI lineage: Eukaryota > Fungi > Ascomycota > Lipomycetes > Lipomycetales > Lipomycetaceae > Lipomyces > Lipomyces kockii. The sequence continues at coordinate 6,186 of JAJLTN010000513.1, read as the reverse complement.
AGGGGATGGTCACCCTCAGACGCGGCCGACTGGTCTCGTTGCGAGTTGCTGTTCTTGAACAATCCCATGTCCTCGATAAAATAACAAGTAGTTTGTAATGTTGCTTAGTCCGCATTCGACGGCTTCCAATTCTTTTTATGCCTCGCTGTTTTGAGAATCGACGTTGATCGTTGCGCAAATGACGTCAAATGAGGGCGCAGATCATCACGCGCCGCGAATTAGAGTGCCGGACAGGTGCTCGCTTAGACTGTGGAAATAGCAAATGTGCGGCGCTGGAATGAGTTACTTTAGGAACTTAATGACGTCTCTCTCGATATCTTGTGACAATTGAGTTTGGCGACACTGGCAAAGTTGATGTATGTTCAACCCCAATCCAGGTACACCGTTATTTCGTTATTACGCGATGATATTGTATGCCGGAATGTGTGAAATATCCCAATTCTAAATTATAAATATAACGCAGAATAATTATCGCAACGATAACTAATGGTAGATCAATACAGACGTGTCAGCCATAGCGTGGGCAGGGCTGTAAGCGGATTGGCGGATAGGATATCCGTGGTGGATACGTAATACTTTCGATTGGCGGATGCAGATACGGGATGCAAATCCGCCATACCCCAGATCGGCGGATAATGAAAGTTAGGAATGGCTCAGACAAAGATGTGCGAAGATGGTTCGATATCTGTCATGCCATGCAAGCACTTTACGATAAAATCACTGCCATGTACTGGGTATATTGGTCAAAGATAACAATATTATATGAAGTTTAAACATATGTCTGGCGGAAGACGTTCCAAATATTTCTAACGTCACTATTTCTGCATGCTGTCCATCAACATCAGCATTCTCATCGTTTCGCCCTTCATGGAATATCTTCGTACTCCCAGGATGTCCCTTCCCGTATTGAACAACCTCTCAATGGAGACTTCGGAGACAGGAATAGCTAAGTAGTTTCTGGCCGCCATAGTGTTACCATTTTGAACTTATGTTGTAGATTTGGGTTTTGTACCGGCTAGCCGGGGGGTACATGAATGCAAACAATCCCCGGCATCCGCATTTTTCCCACAGCCATGCGGATTATTACGCACAATTTTCGACCTCATTGCATTCGTATCGCCACCGTTTTCGTACAGATATAGGACATTAGATAGGACATAGGATATAGGACATTAGATAAGACATGATATGGAGTATAAATATGTTAAATGGATTAAGTTCTTCAATTATCGATCCAACTTCTATGGATTCAGCCCAAGTATCGTCGACAATGTCGACGACACCTTGCTGTCTCGCATCCTTGCGATCATCGCTCAACAAAACGGTGGTCCAACAAATAAATCAAGATATTTCTTATTACAAATAACACAAATGCCGTGCATCCGAGTGTAAGAATATCGCACGAGACCGAGTCCCTTGTCCCGTAACCGCGATTCCTCCGGAGGACACAGACACGATCGCGGCGATGGCCGAACATAAATACAAGAATGTAGTGATGAATTCAAGACGCAAGAGCTCGCACAATACCGAACAACCTCCCCACGATGAAAGCGATTCCGGCCGCGTACATGGTAAAGCCCGGCGATGACAGATCGTAAATACGAGATATTATTGTTCAGCAAAGTAAGTGCTCCTGAAGCAATCCCAATTTTATCCCACTCTACCTGCTTCACGAAGAAAATCAGAATACCTCCTCTCGATTACCTTGCTAAAACTTGAATAATGATATTGCCGTCTGCAGCGTAGGCGTTGGACTGCGCAAAGGGCCCATTGTTACAATAAACTTGAGCCTGCCCGGCGTTCGTTCGACTTACATAGAAGTCGGCTGTATCAAGTGCTCCGGCCGGAATGCAAGATACCTTCCCGCCAAAGTTCTCTCATTGACAGTCCACGATCTAGTCGCTGCTGTTTTTTACGCTCGTAGATCAGTCTGACTGCTCGTCTAATCCGAGCTTCGCCTTCGCTGAGGTTCGCTTGAGCCAGTGCGATAACATTGTCGACGTCTTCTGAGGTATAAATGAAATTCCACGTGCTCATGTATGGAGACGTATCGGGATCGACGCCTGGAATCTTCTTGTTCGGAATCAGAGGACAGTACACCACCGTGATGCCTAATATATCAGCAAGGCGCCCATATTACTCGAGGACAACGCACTCACCTGCATAAGGAGACCGAAGATTGTACTCTTCGTCAATTGTATTCTCTTCTTCCGCCCAATGCTCGTCCGCCCTGTCCGTACTCTTTTCTTCTATGCTACCCGTCCATATGGTGACAGGTCCGAGTGACTTCGCTGCTGCATCGGCAGGACCCATAACTTGTTTGTTTTTTGATGTCGACAACTTTTTTCTGCGATCTTTGTCCTTCTCCTTCTGGACTTTGTCCAAAGCTTCCCTAGTGCTATCCACTTCCTCACTTTGCTCCATCTTTTCTAATTCTTTCTCCATGTCCTCCCCTTTTGGCCACCCAGCTTCCACCGGCCATCCGAGAATTCCACGCTTCTTTGTATAGCCAGCTGTCAATTCCAGCCACGGCATGTCTGGTACGTCCGCTGAAGAGTCAAAAGCGAGAATCATGTCAACTTCCCGTTCCGGCCGAAGGAGAGGATATAATGCCAGATTATTATCCATGCCGGCATCCATCAAGTTTATATCTTTCTCTGTGTGGATGCTTTCCGGACAGGATGGCGGCAGATACGGCTTCAAGCCCAGTAGATAGTTTGGAATTCCGGATGGTGTAATTGGATGAACTTCCTTTAAATTGTCGTCGTTCTCTTTAATGATATTATCTAGCGACTGAGAAATGGATATATCGGGCAACGCCGGCCGAATTTCCTTGTAAAAATGACTCAGAGTCGCACAAAACGCAGATCCAAAAGTTCCGAGTAACAGCGTCAAGTTGAGCTCTGGAACCGCTGTATCCACAGACACGCCATTTTCCCATCTGCGACCTAAGCTCCACGTCGGAATCCACGCGCAAACTTCCTCGCATCCAACCTCGTACGGAGTAAATTCGAACCACTGGAACCACGACTCACGTTTCTTGCGTTGTTGTGCCACCGTATTGTCTGGCTGGGCGGTGGACTGATCCGTCGATTCAGCTTCAGGTCCTATTAGCCCAAATTCATGACGGACGGCTGTGTAGATCGGCATGGGTACAGCACCAGTGTCTACTATACGACGTTGACTCGAGATTTTTAAGTTGTCTCTATCAACTATGAGTTCGTTGTTAGGCACGAGCAAACGTGAAGAAAGCAACACGCCGTATATATCTGGTAGCGAAACGCTAGTGTAGTCGTAATGCAGCTTCTCAATGATGCCATGCAGAAGAAACTTATCCGTTGGAGCTGTCGTAAACAGTTCCATAGCAGCAGGTAGAAAAGCAATGTGCACGCCAGTTCGCGCTTTGATATGGTCAATGAGTTTAGTCGTATCGTACTCCGCGAGGGTGTAGAATAATGCCATTAACCACGTAGATCCGCTGACACCCGCGAGATAGGTCGTACAATCCAACAGTCCCGTTTCCTGCAATGCACCGATGTATCCACACGTTGCAATCATAGCGCGGTAGCCGCCTCCAGAACCAGTAACCGCAATGGTCGGAATATCCCTCTCGTCGATGCTCGACACGGGAATATCTAGATATTTTGCAAGTCCATTCTTTGTAAACTTCGCTCTATTTTTCCGAAATTTGACTTCCTGGTTCGACAGTTGTGGACCTAACCGTACATATGCCGGAGTCCATGCGACCTCTGGATTGAGTGTGATATCAGTGCTGTCCTCTATGATTTCGAATCCTAAAGAGTCAGTGCTTTTTGTATCCATGATCGATTGAATCTTCCTCATCCATGCTGGTAGCGAGATAGAGTAGGACATGGAATCCTTCATAGCGTCTACTACAGAATCCCACGATGTGTCGCCGATAGTAGCCATAGTAGCTTGTAGCTGGTTGTAGTATTCGAATAAACTAGGCCATTTACCAGATTCGGGCTCTTTTCTTGGCAGTTCCTCATTCATAATCAGTGACTCGTTATCCTGCAAAAGTATGACTGCTGCACCGAAGGCACCACCTGTAAAGAGAGCGTACGCGGTGCCTTTTTTCCATCCTAGATCAACGAATTTAGTCTCGATATCTGCTTGAGTAAGCATTGATCCGCACCACTTCTGAAAAAGTTAGGACCTTCTGCGCTACTGCCAGGCGAATTAAGCCAATTGGCGCATATCGCAGAATTTATTCTGGTAATATCCCAGTTCACTTGCTTCTTGATGGCAATATACTTGGTCGCGAGTGCTCGACTGATCGATGACCCGGACGGCCTCCGTGATCTAAAACGCAGCATAGTGGCTTCCTACTTTCCAGTTGCGACGATTATCATTGCAATTAATTAATTCAATTTCGCAATATCACAATTTTGGGAGTCGATAATTGGTGCGTGTGAATTGAGCGAATCGACTTGGGATCACTCGACCTGATTCTGCGTTCGAAACCTCGGCAAGCCCTTACGCGTATGATTAGGGTTAGGGCACATAATACTCTTATACTTCTAAAGTCCCAACCAATGTTAGAAGTTACAGCTAAAGCCAAAAAGGATGAGAACGGGAAAAAAAAGAATTGGCACAATTTCGCATTTTCGCATCGAAACCATACCAGTATGCTCTTCAGCCCTTGAGTTTGTCTTGCACTTACGTAAAATTCATTCGTGTGCGCGTTCATACGCACTCGTCATCTCGTTTGCGTTTTGCAACTCGACAGAGGTAGCCGGGACCATCCCTACTCGATTCTGCAGCATCAGCAACAGCACCTTTCGGTTTAGCGAGCAAG